>WEDG01005442.1:0-59796 GCA_017591395.1 Schistocephalus solidus
CGAAGCCAGCTCAACAGGCTTCCTTTAAAGGAAGTGCCATGACTGGTTATGCTGCTAGCAGACAATTGCTTTGAGTTCATGAATGTTAAAAAACCGCGTAAACGTATGTTCTCCTTTGGAAATTTAACGAAAAATTCAGACTGAGTTTGGAGAATGCCGAGTATTTCAAGCAACATGAATAAAAAGATGAGCCTTATTGTTCAAAAACACTTTAAAACTATAAATGGTATGAAGAATATTCAGGAACGACTCAGCTTTTCTGAGATGTCGAAAGTCCTGGATAACTTAAGATATTCACGAAGTTGTACATTTTGGTTCCCTGAGTGGCTGTTAGTTTTTATTGGTGCAGAGGCTGCGTAGTCAACTTGACAAAGATGATAAACAAATTCCAATTTGATGCCCATTTATGAGGATTTTCCCAAAATTGACTAAATTTCAAAATTTGTCCACCCAGATTTCCGCCTTTCCTAAATACCATTAATTTTTCTAATTCGTCCCATCTTGTCCGTTCTTCAACGAGAGACAAGCATATTTAAGACCTGATTTTCACAAATGACATTGCTCCCCTTTTCGTTGATTTTAAGCAGGGCCTCTTCTAAGGTGACCATACATTAATTCACTATTGCTTACCAATTGTCTCATCGAAAAAGGCTAGCGCCGTTCGTACCTATCATGTTTTTGACCTCGCAGATATGAGCTTAATTAACAACTTTTTGGACTCATTGGATTGGCAGCATCTCTCCTCCATGAACGATGCAGCAAGTCTTTCTGACGTCATATCAGTCGTTTCAAATAACATTCTGGAATTTGTGCACCAAAATTGTCAAGCCCTACACTTTGGAATCCACCGTCCTCCACTTTCTTTTGCCAGGAATAAAGAAATTGAGGAAGCAATTTAAAGATCAAGGTCATCGTGTGCAAAAGAACCACGTATCATTTTGTTCTCCGACTTGGACAGTTTGAAAATCGTTAACACTTCGCTTGTTCTGATTCTGACATTAAAACTGCCACTGCACGAACTTAATTGCTCTTTGGAATTTTCTGGAAATTTTCTTGTGCCGAATTACCTCACAAAACGACATCAAATTGGAATTTGTTTATCACCTTCGTCGACTTGATAAAAACAGCCTCTTCACCAATAAATACTGTCAACCGCTCAGTGAACCAAAAGTGCAAAACCCCTTGAAAATCTGAAGTTATCCAGGACCTTTGACCTCTACAAACGGCTGAGTCGTTCCTGAATATTCTTCCTATCATTTATTGTTTTTTTAAAGTGGTTTTTGAACGAATAGGCGCATTTATTGCTCATATTGTTTCTATTGCGGCGTCGTTGGACCTCCGTTTGAAATTCGCTCGTCTGCAAGCTTTTGATTTTTTTGGCCAATAATCTGTTCCCAAAGTCAGGACTAAACGAAATAAGTTGTCATTGGATCACTTCGAAGGCTGCATCATTCTTTGCTTCGTATTAACATTCGATAGTGAATTCGGTTCGGAAAAAGCACTTCTTTTTTGTGCTCAGTAAACTATTCGCTTGATAATTTAAGCTGCTCGTTAAAACTTAATGCATCCTCGTAGAGATCTTGCCGGCATGGGAAACGCAAATGTTCACGACCCGACCATGCGAGAAAATTATTCACCGCTTCAGCCAGGACTGGAAACACCAACCTCTCGATTAGCTACCGATGCTCTTGACCGCTCGGCCACGCCCGGGAAGCCAGCAGAAAAAAACAAATAGTATACACTACAAAAATAATGATCTCTCCTATCTTTGTAAACCGTTTTTCGATTTCATGTGACAAAAACTTACCAGAAATACTCAAGACACTCTCAGCAGACCGAGAAGATCCACAAAACAGCAATAATGAAGAAAAGCAGTAAACTACTGAACATTACCAAAACTAAGCTAAACAGTGAAGGGCTGGCACACTGTGATGGATGCCGAGGACTAACAACCAGAGTTTTGAGATTAGAAGGAGACCTCGATCTCCTATCGGAAATAATATCAGTCCTCATAAAACATAATAAAAATTAACTCGCCGAAACACGATGCAAATGAGCCGAAAAAAACATCAGCGAGCTAGAACACTATCATCACAAGGAAACGGTAGAAGTCAATAGGCACAACATTAAGCGAAACAAAAGAGAAAAAGAACGAAATCATTAGAACAAACCTCTGAGTCAGTTGAAATACAGATGACCAGAAAGAAAAATAAGCGAGGAGGAAATTATGTCTTGCGTTTCACCCAGGTTCGGGAAATCTGGTGCACATAGAATCCGACTGCACAAAAAGTAAATCAGCGATCGACGGTCTCTGAAAAGTCGAAAAACAGTAATCGTAAGGTTTCTTTACTGCATCGGACGAGCGACAGCAGCATGCTCTTTACATGTCCATCGAACTGCAATGAAGCAGGGCATGATAGCCAGCAACGTAATGGCTGAAAAGTGGCCTACGACTTATCGACAGACCTGGATGCCATAAACCAAAAATGCAGGTTTCCCGGATGCTATTCGAGCAAACGCATTGTCAGGAGAACTCACGCAGTTTGAAAGGTCCATAGAGATGTCTGCAAATGAACCAACAGGCTCACCGAGGAAGACAAATTTGAACACAGTATTAAAGACTGTATCAAAGGGTATGATTCAACCTTCAATCACTAAAAAGAAAGCAGGATGCAGAAACGAGTTTTTTTCCCTGACAGGTCATTTTGTCTGGTAGTTCAGGGAGTCTCAGAGGCTACTGGGGAAACGCCAAAAAGAAAGGGTAAAACAGGATCTGCTGACATTCCAAAAATTTATTGAATGATACGCAAGAAACTGGTGTGACAGTCGACATCAAAAAGATCTTTCGATTGGGGCCTCTCGTTACAAAATGAAACGCATGAGGTTCGACCAAGACCATTAAAAAGTCGTTTTGGGAGTAAACAGCAGGTAGATCTATTGCTCTCTCGAAAGTCCCAACTACGAAAGAATCATCGTGGAGTTTTTTTCAGCCGGATTACTCTCCCACCGATCGGATGAAAAATGAGGACACTGGTAGCAGAATTGAAAAAGACGTCAATACGAGGGGGAACAAAACTTGAAAATTGTAGACAACAAAATAGTCAAAAACGGTGCGCTCGTTTTTATGGGAACATCCGGTGAAATTGACGGCAACCACGCCGGTCAAAAGCCCTACCAAATGCCTATAGATTTGAACCCAGACAGGAGACTGGATATATCTTGTGAAATATCCAGCAAAAATCGCCATGTGGAAGAAAGAACTCAAAATCTTCAGAAATCGAGGGAAGAAAACAAGATTAAAATGATGTACACAAATGTGCAGAGTCTATTGAACAAAATGGATGAAATTAAACTGGTCGTGGACCATTTACAACCTGACTTCATAGCTCTAACTGAAACATGGTTAAATGAACAAATCGCAGACACCGAAGTCCGAATAGACGGTTTTCAGCTTATCCGCATGGATAGAAACGGACGTAGAGGTGGTGGAATCGCAATGTTTATACGAGAAGGCATTGACTTCATTCCGGATGGGCCCTCGCCAAATAGGATCTCGTCTTGCGAAATACTTTGTTGTAAACTGAAAGTCCCAAACCAACCAGACCTCCATATTGCCGTGGTATATCGACCCCCCAGGACAGCGAACGGACACGGACGAAGCACTCATCACAGAGGTAAAGCAAATCTGCCGTAGCAAACATTTATTAATACTTGGAGATTTCAACGCTCCCGATATCGATTGGGTGTCAATGTACTGCTCGCGATCGGAAAATTCATTCGAACAGAAATTACTTCAGTTGGTAAATGAGGAGTTTCTTACCCAACATGTCACAATGAAGACGCGGTTCCGAAATGGGCAGCAGTCAAGCTGTTTGGATCTAATCATTAGTAGAGACGACAATTGCATCCTTGCATTAAGTTCTTACGTGCCGCTTGGACGAAGTGATCATTGTGTTCTTGCTTGGGAGTACAGTCATTTTTCTGTACCCAAACGTCGTGCAGTTAGGCAGAGAAATGTATGGAAAGGGGATTATCCCAAAATGAAAGAATTACTGAATGGGATAGACTGGAGCCCCTGCACATGTACCTGACCCTAAATGCTGCCTGGTTCTTCATTAGTAAATTGATTCAGCAGTTGGTAGAGAAATTCTGCCCACTTAAAAGGCGATCATGCGTCTCCCGACCCGAGTGGGTGACATCGGAAATAAAAAGGAATCTCAAGAAGAAAAAGAAGACTGTGGAGAACATATGCCAGATATCAACAACCCGAACATTTTTCCGCTTTTAAGAAACAGCGAAATCGGTGTCGGAATCTTCTGAGAAAAGAAAGATCAGCCTTTGAGTCAGAAATAGTCAAAGACATACCAAGAAATTCGAAAAGGTTTTATGCTTACGTTAATAAGGCAAAACGAAATCGCGACTGCATTCCTTGTCTTAAAGACAATCAGGGAAACAGGTTAACTGATAACTCTGATAAGACCTGCCTCTTATCCAATTTCTTTATGTCCGTGTATACCGAGGAACCATTTTTTGACGAGGATGAATACTACAGTACTGCCACATCTACAAACAAAATAAGCACGGTGTCGTTCCCAATGGACACAGTAAGAAAAACTCTGAAACAGCTACAGCCCACTAAATCACCTGGCCCAGATGGTATATCCGCAAAAGTTCTCAATGAACTCACAGAACAGCTGGCCTCTCCGCTCTCCAAGATATTTGAAAGTTTCGATGGAGGCGGGGGCTCTGCCTACCGAGTGGAAGATAGCCAACATAACCCCCATCTATAAAGGAGGAGAGAGGACATCACCAAACAGTTTCCGACCAGTCAGCCTCACAAGTATCTGTTGCAAAAATGATGGAGAAGATAATCAAAAACGGAACTGATGAGGCATCTTGAAGAGAATAACTTGCTTAGTTCATATCAACATGGATTTCGAAGTGGTCGATCCTGCCTCACAAACTTGCTCACATCCATGGAAAGTTGGACAAAATCATTAGAAATGGGTTTGTCAGTCGATGCGGTCTACATTGACTTTAGCAAAGCCTTTGACAGGGTTCCACACAAACGTCTGATCTTTAAGCTCCGTCAAATGGGTGTGACTGGCAACCTACTCAAATGGTTGGCCGACTTTCTCACAGACAGGCGCCAGCGTGTTTGTATCGGAGACACCAAGTCTCACTGGGAAACCGTTCACAGTGGAGTTCCGCAGGGCAGCGTTCTGGGTCCCATTTTGTTTCTGATATACGTAAACGACTGCCTGGATTGTCTGACATGCGAGAAGGTAATGTTCGCTGACGATTTGAAGTTATGGAACTCGATTGAAAAACCGGAGGATGCGCGAAAATTACAACAAAACTTAGATCGCTTGCAAACATGGTGTGATGAGTGGCTGCTGAACCTTAATCTTAACAAATGCCAAATAATCCGACTGCGGTCTAGTTCCAGAAGGCTGATTAGTTTGAATACCAGTACTCCATCAGTGGTCACCAAACTCCAGGAGGTAAATATTCTAAAGGACTTGGGTATATGGATAACACCAACTCTCAAACCATCGTCGCACTGTGCGAATATCGCAAAGAAAGCTATGTGTATCTTAGGCGCAATCAGGAGGTCCTTCGTTAATTTTGACGGAGAGCTTTTTGGGCGCGTGTTTGGAACATTTATCCGGCCGGTGTTGGAATATTGCGTTCAGGCGTGGCGCCCTTGGACGAAACATGACTACGCTCTGCTGGAGAAAGTTCAACGGAGGGCAACGAAACTAGTCAGCGGATTGGAATGCCTACCCTATGAGGGCCGCCTAGAAAGACTTAAAATTTTTCCTCTCTTCATCGCAAATCAAGGTCATCGTGTGCAAAGGAACCACGTATCTTTTTGTTCTCCGACTTGGAAAGTTTGAAAATCGTTAACACTTCGCTTGTTCGGATTCTGACATTAAAACTGCCACTGCACGAACGTAATTGCTCTTTGGAATTTTCTGGAAATTTTCTTGTGCCGAATTACCTCACAAAACGACATCAAATTGGAATTTGTTTATCACCTTCGTCGACTTGATAAAAACAGCCTCTTCACCAATAAATACTGTCAACTGCTCAGTGGACCAAAAGTGCAAAACCCCTTGAAGATCTGAAGTTATCCAGGACCTTTGACCTCTACAAACGGCTGAGTCGTTCCTGAATATTCTTCCTATCATTTATTGTTTTTTTAAAGTGGTTTTGAACGAATAGGCGCATTTATTGCTCATATTGTTTCTATTGCGGCGTCGTTGGACCTCCGTTTGAAATTCGCTCGTCTCGAAGCTTTTGACTTTTGGCCAATAATCTGTTCCCAAAGTCAGGACTAAACGAAATAAGTTGTCATTGGATCACTTCGAAGGTTGCATCATTCTTTGCTTCGTAGTAACATTCGATAGTGAATTCGGTTCGGAAAAGCACTTCTTTTTGTGCTCAGTAAACTATTCGCTTGATAATTTAAGCTGCTCGTTAAAACTTAATGCATCCTCGTATAGATCTTGCTGGCATGGGAAACGCAAATGTTCACGACCCGACCATGCGAAAAAATTATTCACCGCTTCAGCCAGGACTCGAAACACCAACCTCTCGATTAGCTACTGATGCTCTTGACCGCTCGGCCACGCCCGGGAAACCAGCAGAAAAAACAAATAGTATACACTACAAAAATAATGATCTCTCCTATCTTTGTAAACCGTTTTCGATTTCATGTGACAAAAACTTACCAGAAATACTCAAGTCACTCTCAGCAGACCGAGAAGAACCACAAAGCAGCAATAATGAAGAAAGCAGTAAACTACTGAACATTACCAAAACTAAGCTAAACAGTGAAGGGCTGGCACACTGTGATGGATGCCGAGGACTCACAACCAGAGTTTTGAGATTAGAAGGAGACCTCGATCTCCTATCGGAAATAATATCAGTCCTCATAAAAACATAATAAAATTAACTCGCCGAAACACGATGCGAATGAGCCGAAAAACATCAGCAAGCTTGAACATAATTATCACAAGGAAACGGTAGAAGTCAATAGGCACAACATTAAGCGCAAACAAAAAGAGAAAAAGAACGAAGTCATTAGAACAAACCTCTGAGTCAGTTGAAATACAGATGACCAGAAAGAAAAATAAGCGAGGAGGAAATTATGTCTTGCGTTTCCCCAGGTTCGGGAAATCTAATGCACATAGAATCCGACTGCACAAAAAGTAAATCAGCGATCGACGGTCTCTGAAAAGTCAAAAACAGTAATCGTAAGGTTTCTTTACTGCCACGGACGAGCGACAGCAGCATGCTTTTTACATGTCCATCGAACAACAATGAAGCAGGGCATGGTAACCAGCAAAGTAATGGCGGAAAAGTGGCCTACGACTTATCGACAGACCTGGATGCCATAAACCAAAAATGCAGGTTTCCCGGGTGCTATTCGTGCAAACGCATTGTCAGGAGAACTCACGCAGTTTGAAAGGTCCATAG
This sequence comes from Schistocephalus solidus, assembly GCA_017591395.1. Lineage (NCBI taxonomy): Eukaryota > Metazoa > Platyhelminthes > Cestoda > Diphyllobothriidea > Diphyllobothriidae > Schistocephalus > Schistocephalus solidus. The sequence goes on from WEDG01005442.1 coordinate 7,486, forward strand.
AGATGTCTGCAAATGAACCAACAGGCTCACCGATGAAGACAAATTTGAACACAGTATTAAAGACTGTATCAAAGGGTATGATTCAACCTTCAATCACTAAAAAGAAAGCAGGATGCAGAAACGAGTTTTTTTCCTGACAGGTCATGTTGTCTGGTAGTTCAGGGAGTCTCCGAGGCTACTGGGGAAACGCCAAAAGAAAGGGTAAAACAGGATCTGCTGACATTCCAAAAATTTATTGAATGATACGCAAGAAACTGGTGTGACAGTCGACATCAAAAAGATCTTTCGATTGGGACCTCTCGTTACAAATGAAACGCATGAGGTTCGACCAAGACCATTAAAAAGTCGTTTTGGGGAGTAAACAGCAGGTAGATCTATTGCTCTCTCGAAAGTCCCAACTACGAAAGAATCATCGTGGAGTTTTTTTCAGCCGGATTACTCTCCCACCGATCGGATGAAAATGAGGACACTGGTAGCAGAATTGAAAAAGACGTCAATACGAGGGGGAACAAAACTTGAAAATAGTAGACAACAAAAATAGTCAAAACGGTGCGCTCGTTTTTATGGGAACATCCGGTGAAATTGACGGCAACCACGCCGGTAAAAAGCCCTACCAAATGCCTATAGATTTGAACCCAGACAGGAGACTGGATATATCTTGTGAAATATCCAGCAGAAATCTCCATGCGGAAGACAGAACTAAAAATCTTCAGAAATCGAGGCAAGGAAACAAGATTAAAATGATGTACACAAATGTGCAGAGTCTATTGAACAAAATGGATGAAATTAAACTGGTCGTGGACCATTTACAACCTGACTTCATAGCTCTAACTGAAACATGGTTAAATGAACAAATCGCAGACACCGAAGTCCGAATAGACGGTTTTCAGCTTATCCGCATGGATAGAAACGGACGTAGGGGTGGTGGAATCGCAATGTTTATACGAGAAGGCATTGACTTTATTCCGGATGGGCCCTCGCCAAGTAGGATCTCGTCTTGCGAAATACTTTGTTGTAAACTGAAAGTCCCAAACCAACCAGACCTCCATATTGCCGTGGTATATCGACCCCCAGGTCAGCGAATGGACACGGACGAAGCACTCATCGCAGAGGTAAAGCAAATCTGCCGTAGTAAACATTTATTAATACTTGGAGATTTCAACGCTCCCGATATCGATTGGGTGTCAATGTACTGTTCGCGATCGGAAAATTCATTCGAACAGAAATTACTTCAGTTGGTAAATGAGGAGTTTCTTACCCAACATGTCACAATGAAGACCCGGTTCCGAAATGGGCAGCAGTCAAGCTGTTTGGATCTAATCATTAGTAGAGACGACAATTGCATCCTTGCATTAAGTTCTTACGTGCCGCTTGGACGAAGTGATCATTGTGTTCTTGCTTGGGAGTACAGTCATTTTTCTGTACCAAAACGTCGTACAGTTAGGGCAGAGAAATGTATGGAAAGGGGATTATCCCAAAATGAAAGAATTACTGAATGGGATAGACTGGAGCCCTGCACATGTACCTGACCCAAATGCTGCCTGGTTCTTCATTAGTAAATTGATTCAGCAGTTGGTAGAGAAATTCTGCCCACTTAAAAGGCGATCATGCGTCTCCCGACCCGAGTGGGTGACATCGGAAATAAAAAAAGGAATCTCAAGAAGAAAAGAAGACTGTGGAGAACATATGCCAGATATCAACAACCTGAACATTTTTCCGCTTTTAAGAAACAGCGAAATCGGTGTCGGAATCTTCTGAGAAAAGAAAGATCAAACTTTGAGTCAGAAATAGTCAAAGACATACCAAGAAATTCGAAAAGGTTTTATGCTTACGTTAATAAGGCAAAACGAAATCGCGACTGCATTCCTTGTCTTAAAGACAATCAGGGAAACAGGTTAATTGATAACTCTGATAAGACCTGCCTCTTATCCAATTTCTTTATGTCCGTGTATACCGAGGAACCATTTTTGACGAGGATGAATACTACAGTACTGCCACATCTACAAACAAAATAAGCACGGTGTCGTTCCCAATGGACACAGTAAGAAAAACTCTGAAACAGCTACAGCCCACTAAATCACCTGGCCCAGATGGTATATCCGCAAAAGTTCTCAATGAACTCACAGAACAGCTGGCCCTTCCGCTCTCCAAGATATTTGAAAGTTCGATGGAGGCGGGGGCTCTGCCTACCGAGTGGAAGATAGCCAACATAACCCCCATCTATAAAGGAGGAGAGAGGACATCACCAAACAGTTTCCGACCAGTCAGCCTCACAAGTATCTGTTGCAAAATGATGGAGAAGATTATTAAAACGGAACTGATGAGGCATCTTGAAGAGAATAACTTGCTAAGTTCATATCAACATGGATTTCGAAGTGGTCGATCCTGCCTCACAAACTTGCTCACATCCATGGAAAGTTGGACAAAATCATTAGAAATGGGTTTGTCAGTCGATGCGGTCTACATTGACTTTAGCAAAGCCTTTGACAGGGTTCCACACAAACGTCTGATCTTTAAGCTCCGTCAAATGGGTGTGACTGGCAACCTACTCAAATGGTTGGCCGACTTTCTCACAGACAGGCGCCAGCGTGTTTGTATCGGAGACACCAAGTCTCACTGGGAAACCGTTCACAGTGGAGTTCCGCAGGGCAGCGTTCTGGGTCCCATTTTGTTTCTGATATACGTAAACGACTGCCTGGATTGTCTGACATGCGAGAAGGTAATGTTCGCTGACGATTTGAAGTTATGGAACTCGATTGAAAAACCGGAGGATGCGCGAAAATTACAACAAAACTTAGATCGCTTGCAAACATGGTGTGATGAGTGGCTGCTGAACCTTAATCTTAACAAATGCCAAATAATCCGACTGCGGTCTAGTTCCAGAAGGCTGATTGAGTTTGAATACCAGTACTCCATCAGTGGTCACCAACTCCAGGAGGTAAATATTCTAAAGGACTTGGGTATATGGATAACACCAACTCTCAAACCATCGTCGCACTGTGCGAATATCGCAAAGAAAGCAATGTGTATCTTAGGCGCAATCAGGAGGTCCTTCGTTAATTTTGACGAAGAGCTTTTTGGGCGCGTTTATGGAACATTTATCCGGCCGGTGTTGGAATATTGCGTTCAGGCGTGGCGCCCTTGGACGAAACATGACTACGCTCTGCTGGAGAAAGTTCAACGGAGGGCAACGAAACTAGTCAGCGGATTGGAATGCCTACCCTATGAGGGCCGCCTAGAAAGACTTAAAATTTTTCCTCTCTTATAGGCAATACAGAGGGGATATGATCTTAGTCTTCAAACTGGTCAGAGGAGTTGATTGTGCTCTTCAGATGGCCAACTTTTTGAATTGGCAAACATGACAAGTCTCCGAGGTCACCAATACAAACTGAAAAGAAATCACGCCAAACTTGAAGTACGGGCCAACTTCTTTTCCCAACGGGTGATTGACGAATGGAACAAGCTGCCAGCCTCAGTTGTTCAGGCTGAAAGCGTTGAAATGTTTAAAAGAAGACTTGATGCATTTTTACTTGATGAACATATATTTAGTCGACAGCAATGATTGATATACTAAAACGACTATCGCCATGTAACATTTGCTTGTTTTGCTAGCGTCTATCTGTAAATAGGGTTTTCAAAGGCTCTGCCTATCTCCCTTATATATACTGAATTATACTGAATTATAGGCAATACAGAGGGGATATGATCTTAGTCTTCAAACTGGTCAGAGGAGTTGATTGTGCTCTTCAGATGGCCAACTTTTTGAATTGGCAAACATGACAAGTCTCCGAGGTCACCAATACAAACTGAAAAGAAATCACGCCAAACTTGAAGTGCGGGCCAACTTCTTTTCCCAACGGGTGATTGACGAATGGAACAAACTGCCAGCCTCAGTTGTTCAGGCTGAAAGCGTTGAAATGTTTAAAAGAAGACTTGATGCATTTTTACTTGATGAACATATATTTAGTCGACAGCAATGATTGATATACTAAAACGACTATCGCCATGTAACATTTGCTTGTTTTGCTAGCGTCTATCTGTAAATAGGGTTTTCAAAGGCTCTGCCTATCTCCCTTATATATACTAAATTATACTGAATTATACTAGTTCGTTATCTGTACATCTAAGGATTGCAGAGATTTTTGAATTAGCCTCTAAGATTCGGCTTGCACGGGACAGACAGAGGGAATCATGCGCACTCAGCGAGTCAAAATCTGCAAAAATCTGTTGCTCAACTGTTCCGCCGTCGATCCTGCTCTAAACGAGGTTGCGAAATACTCCATTACTTTATTAAACTAAGAACTTCGTTCTCGAAGACTCTGACCAGGCAGAATTGTGTAGTGCATTCTTTGCAAATCCTCTTACGATGGAATCTGAACCGGTTCCGTCGTTTCAGGCATCCTCATTTAATGTTATCAGCACCATTGATTTCTCCACAGAACTTATTCGTTAGCAAATAATGCGTCTGAAAAAGCTCTCGCACTCTTCGGGGACTGACGGTATTCCAAACTCAGTTATTAAGAGAGTGCCGAGCTTTCCACGATGGTTTAGCAATGTATTCTCAGTTTATCTTTTAAACACATTCTTTCCTGACTCGTGGAAGACATCTTTTATTCTTTCTGTCTTCAAGTCGGGACGTAAATAATTATCGAGGCGTTCACAAACCCCCACTCTAGCAAAACTTCTTGAAAAAATTATTTTTAATCAAATTCTCTTTTTTGCTTAGAAAATAAGCTCTTAAGCGACTCGCAATATGGTTTTCTACCTGGGAGATCATGCGAAGTGTGTCACTTAGCTTTTCTTAACCTCGTCACTTCCTTCCTTTCGTAATGAGCAGCAGTCAGCGGTTGTGATCTTCTTTGACCTGAGCAAAACCTTTGACAAGGTACCGCACAGACGTCATCTAGTGAAACTGGAAGCTTCAGCATCCGGCCTAATCTCCTTGACTTCATTGGTTCCTACTTGTCTAACCGCAGCCAGACGGTCTTAGTAGGTAATAGCTACTCGTCGCCTCAACCGATCACGAGTGGCGTTTTTCAAGGCACGGTTCTAGGCCCCCTCCTCTTTATTTTGTACATAAACGAAATTTCAGCTTTACTCACAAGTTCACAAAATTTCGTTTACGCTGACGATCTAAAGTGCATTTATTCATTTTCTAAAGACTGCCAATAGTTGCGTTGATAAAATCAACACTGGTCTACTTATGCTCTCACGTTGGAGCTGTACTTGGCAGATGGAGTTTTCTTCATCTAAGAGTAGTTTCATGTGTTTTGTCCCCACCAAGCTTCCTGGACCCCTCGTATTTCAAAAAGGTTCACTTTTAGAACGATCAACCATAAAAGACTTAGGTTTAAGTTACACAAATAAGCGAGCATTATCATCTCATGCAGATCGAATATCCGCAAAAGGCTGCACAGATATGTTGTTTTATATCACATAATTTTTTCCTTCCGGAAGTAAAGTTAAACCTGTACCGCATGTTTTTTTCTTCCTATCCTAGAATACTGCTGTCCCCTCTTTGGGCTGATGAACGCCTCTGACCTCAGTAAGATTGAAAAAGTTCAGAGGGTTTTTACTGGAAGACTATTTTCTCTTCCTGGATTCAGTATCTCTTATACGGATAGATGCCAGATAGCAAACATTAAACTTCTGTGGGTAAGAAGACTTGAAACTGGTCTTTGCTTCCTGTTTCGCGTTAACTCTAGCCCAAATCTCCCACGAATTAACGCTCTTGCTCCGGTAGATGGACCCTATGCCACTCGTAATTCCTCCATGATCATTTCACCGCCCCTTAGCTCCACAACTAACCGTTCTCAGTTTTTGCCTCCAACTATGCTTTCATCTGTAATAATCTTCCACTGCAAATTAGGTTGTCGTCCAGATTAGCTATTTTCATAACAAAATTACGCAAACATTTTACTTCGGAAAATATAAAGTCCTTATTGTCTGTTTCCTTCCCAAACTCGCAACTTTTGGATTTCGAAAAGGGTCCTCCCCGTATTTGAAGCAGCTCCCTTGATATTATATTCATCTATAATTATATTTCCATCATCCTCTGCAGAGTCAATCTTTGAATTCCCTTTTTCGTCCCCCCTTTTAAACTAGCATCGCCAACTCTTGACAACCTTGATACTTTCCTCCGATTTTGCAACCCCGACGATGGTCTCCAGGTTCAGTTGACGATCAAGGCGGCTTCTGATGGTTTTGCCTCTTTGATTGGTGGACTATGTAGTCGGCAAGGTCGCATCTCGATGATGATCTCATGACCTCTACTGTCCCCTCTTCGTTTTGATCCTGGTGTCCACGATAAGTTCGTTCTCTCTCACCTCCACTGGTGGTTACAAACAGCAGCTCTGACTGCTATATTATCTCTCACATGACAAGGAGGGTTCCGAACCCTCATACGTTATCAGCGACATGACATTGCATCTAGCTATTAATTTTTTAGTGAAGCAGTTTTTTCTCCTAAGTTTTTTAAATTGACGGCTCGCCGAACTCCGCCTCCGATTTAACCGTAGGAGTTTTTTTACTGCTTCTTTTCTTGTTCACCGTATATGTTAAAGATTGTTGACTATTGTTTTAAAAATTGCAAATCGTTCTGAATTGGACATGCCTACCATAGTGTTCATTTCTGCTGTTAATATGGCTGCTCACATAGTGCAGCAATTATCCACTTTGTATTTATTTATACCGTGATACTAAGTTTGAAATGACGGGGGTCTCTGGGCCTTAAATATACAATTTATTTATTTTCGGCATGGGAAAAATTCCAGATGAGCAGGAAGCAAGTAAATGCATGCAGTTATAACGGTATTGTCTGGAACAATCCTAGGAAAGTCAACAACCTGAGTCCACATACTGATATCTACGGCCTCAAGTAAGGCCTCAAACTTTATGGGACCGGAATAGGCCTGGAACCATCAAATTTCAGGAAGGTTGAAAGCATCTGCAATGAAGCAATACTTAAATTTTAAGTCAGCTGTGGTTTGAAATGCTTGTCATAGATAAAGATCGTAATCCTCACTCGCATTGGGTGGGCGATAGGCACAGCCAACGAGTAAAGAGTACTTTTTGTCAAATTAATCTGAAGCCAACCGCTCTTCTTCACCCATGGTTAATTGCGGATGATCTAAGGGCCAAAATGCCGGAGCTTGCTTAACCTAGATGCAACTTCCTCCACAATGGCTGTCGCGACGAGCATTTAGAGTACAACAATAACCTAAAAGAGATAGTTCAAGTCGGCTCTGGAAGGTGTTGCCCATCTTTCCGTTTCTATAACAATATCTGGACACTGGAAGAAGAACACAGTCTGAAGCAGGGGCCTTTTATTGAGCAAGGATCTGGCATTTAAAACGAACAGTTTAAGTGGGCAAGTTGGTTGTTTTTGAGGTAGGGCGGCTAAGTTTCCAGTGATTAACGGGGCAGTGAACATGTGAGGCGTGTGCTCCGCCCTTTTATGGAAAAAATGTTGAAAGATAGTACGCATCTGATGTGGGTAAAGAGGAGTAAACTATGGAGATAAAAATGACAGACAGGGGAACCGAGCACAACCGCTAGTTAAAGGGGCTTCTCCGGGAAACCCCTTGGCAGGATACTGCAAAGTATCCCTAATAAGGTGACATAAAAGGTCAGGTGAGTCAAGTAGTCCAGCAGGATACTTCGTATTTAGAGATATCTGGGGAGACGACCTAGGAGCAAATTGGCTGCAGGGTGAGGGATATACTGCTACGAGTGGAACAGAAGCACCATTCGTGGACGAGAATGCTTGCATGTTTCATTTAGTAGCATCCGTATGAGGTCTGAGTGGTAGCTGGAAAGTCAAGTTAGTTGAGATGTGGATTTTTCGGGAGTTTTCGTTAAGAGGCTGAATTTTTGCGATTGTCGAGTGGTCGAGACTTTATTCGGAACTGTCTTTGAGCTAAAAATCTGCGTTTGTTTACCAGGAGTAACTGATAAATTTGGAATGTTTGTGCGAATAGGAGAAATACTGTTGTCTTGAGAACATATAAGAGAAGTGCTGTTGTCTTGGGATCCCACGAGATCAATGAAGGTCGGTTTCCATACAGAGTTAACTGGGTATTCAGCTGGTGAGGCCGAAGATGACATTGGATACGATTTTTTCAAACTGGCAACAGGAGTAATCATTTCTCTGTTGCTTGTCAACCATTTAAAATTTTTCAGTTTTCTCTGTATTGGAGTGAGGTCAGGGGAAACTGAGGAATACGATTTTGACAAAATTCTCTACTAATCTACTTCATAGACAGTATGAAGTCGAAATCTATCAAGGAAAATAGAGTGGCTAATCTAAAAGCATTACGACTGAGCGAGCGCAGTCGCTAAGCGTGCGTGCCTCTGAATCCCAAGCCACAGATTTGTAAAAACAAACGCGCACCATCGATGACAGATATGTAATTTGAAATATTACGCCGAATAAAATTATGCTTGCGTTGTATCCGTTCTTCGGTTTCTGATCTAATTATCCCAATGCAGCTCTAGTTCCACGGCAGTTGCCTGGAAAAGTATATATTCGTGCACTGTACCCGCGTTAACACCAGCACTATTGACATTGTTAAACTGAAATTCAGTTTCCCTAGTGAATACCGAGACAAAGAACCGTGCCAAAGCTCGGCTTTTTCTTCATTTTCAACGAATTCTACCCCATTCCCATACATAAGTACTGCAACTGGGCTCTTCTTTTTGAAACGACTGTAAATATAGTGGAATCAAATTTCGGTTTTTTTTCAGCCTGCTGGATAATTCTGGATTCACAGTTCTTCCTTGCCTGACGGATCAATTTTTTGATCGCATTTTGTTAGTGACGAAATTCCTCGAGCTGCTCTTGTGACCCATTTTCCGTGAGAACCTTCCAGTTTTTCTTCTTATTTAAGTGCCTGTTAAGTTCTCTGGTTAACCAGGCAGGGTGACTAGTCGTTTATTATACCTTCAGTGAACAATAGCACTCAATCTGTGCAATCGTCATAATAAAACACCGATCATCTTCCGCATTCCCTTTGAGCCAATACTACCCAATTCACGGACATCAGTTCGTTGCTCATCGCATTAAAATCGGCCATCTATATATTTTGTTTGCTTTCCATACTCCTCTGGCATTGAGAATTAAATGAGTTTTACTACAGCAACGTAGTTTCGTCATACTTACCAACAAGAGCATTGCAATGTTAGAGAAGTCCTCCTTAACATAATAGGTCCAGGCAATTGGCTCCCTGGTTCTCCGTTAATATAGCTGGTAAATTAACCTTCTGTGCCAAAGATTGGTCAAGAGTGAGGCCCATTATCTTATGGCCGACGGAATTTGGCGCACCGTCAACTGCCACACTTACCCGTTTAAAACCTACAGCAATAATAATCTCCTAGGGACTTGCTACTTCCTTGACCAACTGAAGGTGTGACACGTCAGCTGCACTTGAAATGATTGATAGTCTGTAGAACATCAAGAATTGTAGGTTTTGCAAACATTTCTTTTTTTTCTTTAATCAGAGAGTTTCAAATTCTTAAAGAAGAGGGCGTGCACTGGATTGACTGCCAACATTCCTGTCCTTACATATACGGCCACCCTCACCTCCCTGTCTATGTTAATGGTCTCTATGAAAGAGCTGGTACCAATAACTCATGTTCCGCAATTCCGGCTTTGTGGTACATTTCCGTGAGGGCAACCACATCAGGGTTTAGGTCTGAGACTAGCGCCTTGAGTTCGTCTCTTTGGAAAGGGGACTAAAAACATTGTATAAAAAAAGTCTTAATGGAGACTGGGTATGTCCTTTATATACACATCCGCTCCGTTCGTGGGATTAAATGCTATAATATGTCAGTGCTGACCGAGAAGAACAAGTGTCCATCACGCTGAGGCTGATGTGTGATGTGTGGTCGTCAACCAAGGTCTGGAGGGCGCACATTTTGTTATACAAGTTCTGTACATTTAGATGTGTTCACCCCATTTCCTTTCAGTTCTCAGCTTCCTCATTCGGTGCTTTTCTGTTCGTTCGTAATCCAGCTGGAAAAAACACATTCCAGTGTGAGTTACGGAGAACCATTCTCCATTCTATGAGTTGTGAAGCCTTAACATTATTTTCCAGAATGATTCTAAGAGACCTCGTTGAGGATAGCCTAAATGAAGCACCCACTTTACCTAAACGGAAAGCTTTGTGCATGGTACCGTATACTCCATCCGTAAGGATGGCAGTTGAGTATGCTCGGAAGAGATTGGGATCATGTTAAACCCTTTACTTTTCAGAAGACTAGTTGGCGGGCTTACGCGTGCTTTCGATAAATTCTCATCGGGCCAGTTCATTTATATTGAGAAACGGAGTACAAGCTAAGACATAAAATCAATAAGTTTCATCTCGTCATAGCAGTGAGTCGTGTTAAAAGGGGGAGGGGTGGCGATAAGAGACAAATGGTTAAGCAGCAGTGAGGGTTTGGTGGTCGTTCTCGAAAGGGAGATCAGATAAGTGGACTCGGGGGTCCTATTAATAACGAGATTGTGTTTTCGGTCGAAATGTGTGTTTTTTTACTTGGTGCTCGGATTTTTCGATGGAGCTTCGGTATCAGACAGTACTAATGTTAATGGCCAACACCTTTTGGAGGCTTTTTCAATTTATCTTGCAGTGGCTCCTGTATCACCAGCACAGAATTCCGCTTGAACGTCTATCGATAAGAATGAGCTATGCACTGAATGGGAACCCATCTTCTGTGTAATCACCTTGGCCTTCTTTGACTTTGACTTCTTCCTCTGAGGTTCTTCGAATTCGACGCGCTTTTCAACACTTACATTTGGTGCTTCAACCAGTAACGATGCAGCATTTGTTTGTGGATCCACAGCATTACTTATTCTAGCTGCACGGAATGGAAATGGTAAGGCGCATGATCTGGTTTGATCTCCCTTTAAAGGAGCGAAATTTCTACTGATTTACTGAGCTCTGTAGACTTGATGTATTTTAAGCTCTACATTAGGTTTGCTTGGGGAAGCTATATTTGCTTATATAATTATTTTTTTGGAATTTTCGTTTTTACTGGTGTTCCTTTGTCGACTGAACAACGAACAGACTTCTTCAGATTAGCCCTTTCTTGTTTCAAGTTACCTATATCTTTCTCTTTCAATAGGAATTTCTGTAGGAGGCTTAAACACGCCCAAACAGTTTTCGTCGTCGTAGGTGACATTCATCAATGTTACCAGGCTTTTTGCCTGCTTGGCAGGAGAAGAAGTAGTAACAGAATATCTGGCTTTGCCGACCTTTCTTATTTGCATTCAATTTTTTGTCCGATTTCGGTGATAATTTAGCCGAGTGGTTAGAGTCGCCTTTATACCCTTTTTGAGCGAAGGTTAAACTCCCAACTGCGGCGTCGATTTATTTCCGCATAGATGGATCGTGAGTGTCTGTGTTTTATATACCTCTTAGAATTCTATGCGAATGTGTTTAATTTATGCATCTTATTAAATTAACGGACGAGGGGCAGGCAGACTTGTAAGAAGCATGCAGCAACTCAACCTTGATAGCAGTTTCAAGCAGTACAATGCCGGTGCAAATTTTGGAAGAGTTGAACGTTGACACCTGCACTTTTCGTAGGGGTAACCACCGGGACGTGGAAGGATCCGCTGTAAATGAATATTTGGACAGCTACATACAGCTCATATTGCTGTAAATACTCGCTCTACTCCAAACGCAGTCGAAATCTTTCGTTTTACGCCCAAAACAGAACATACGCACACGCAGTGTTTTTAACACTCATGGACTCAAAGCAATTGTTTGATAGCAGCATATCCAGTAATGGCACTTCCTTTAAAGGAAAGCCTGTTGAGCTTGCTTCGGCATCCATGACTGACCCTCGATCAGTTTAGACTTACAACCATGCACCAGCAAAGCGCACAAAAAGCGTAATGACAGCCAAATTCGTCGGATACGAGGACGAATCTTGTGTGGGATTTTCTCATATATTGCTAAGAGTTCAAAAACTGGAAAATGAGCTTGCAGACTTAAGGAAGCTCTTGTTAGATAAAAATACTCGACGAAATACGGTTAGCCTCATTACAGTTAAAAAGGCAGTGACCAAAGCACCAAAAGTACTAAAAACTACAATTCCTAACAACTCAAAATTGTCGGACGCGAATACCCATAACGACCGGATAACAGGAAAACAGTCTTTGAATCCTAAGGACGACGACCAAGGCGAACCACATCTCACATCCTCCCATCTTGTGTGCTCTAACAAGCCCTTAGTTGCATCTCAAGAAACAAACGTGTGGCAATCTGAAATAGGAAAACACCACAACACCACCAAATTGGATAACGGTAATATCAGGACAACTTCAATAATGCCTCTTACAAAGGCAGTTCCGGCTTCAGACTAAACTTCTGTCGGCTATCCCAGCAGTTCTAAAGAGCCCGTAGTTTAGAGCAAAATTACCAATAAGTGGCAAGATATAATTGGGAAACAACATTAAAAGATTATAAAGTTGAAAACAAACCTAATGAATCCCTCTGGTCATTCAGAGGAAAATATGGTCGGCAGTGAATCAAAGGACGCCCTAGACCGAGAGAACTGCGTAGTTGTCCAGAGCTTATCTGAATCAAATGCCCACACCTCAAAGGAACGGATATCTGCTGATCTTGTTATGTTTCAGCACCTGTTTAATGATATACTTCATTCAGGAAGGACGATAACCGTTCGTGCTGCCTTCAGGCTCGGAAAAAAAGGATACTGAGCAGTCCAAAATGTGGAGACCACGGCCTATCAAAAATTGTCTTGGACAACGAGGAAGAGGCTAAGCTACTTCTCTCGAGAAAAACCAACCTTCGAAACTCTCATAAGCAGGTTTTTTTCAGCCGGACTACTCTCCAGCAGAACGTCTGAAACGCCGCGAATTAGTGATAGAAATGAAGAGGAGACTTGCAGCTGGATAGAACAATCTAGTGATTTACAGGGGACGCGTGATACAGAGAAACGCAACATTGCTCTGGAACCAGCCAATGCTCATGATGGCAGCAGCAAATTAGCATTGGAAAACTCGAGACAAACGGAATTTGGCTCTACTGACTGCTGCATACTAAAATGTCTGTAAACAAACGCCCAACGTCGGTTTTCGAAGCTCGACGACCGGAGAATTCAGGTAGCCGTTCTGTCTCCCAATATTATAGCAATCACAGAAACATGGCTGCCACAGAACAACAGCAATTACGAAGTAGCCTTATCCGGGTATCAGCTGTTTAGGAGAGACCGCACCCACCACAAGGGTGGAGGAGTTGCGATGTATGTTAAAACAATTTCACAGTGTGTGAAATGACGGAGAAGATTAGCAATGGTATTGAAGCTATTTGGCTGAAAATAAAGACGCGGGGCTCGCAGTCCCTTGAATTCATGACTCTCTACAGACCACTGGGGACAGACACCGACGCTGATACTTGTTTGTTGGAGAACATAAAGGAGATAAGTAGGCAACCTGATGTTGTTTTCATGGGATATTTCAATGCACCCAGCATTCGATGGAATGATCCGCAGGCGCAGAGCTCAAAGTTTTCCTTCGATCATCGTCTGCTAAAGGCAACACTTGAAGCTCTTTTCACCCAACATATATTTGTTCCAACGAGAGCGCGTGGAGGACAACAGGCTAGTTGTTTAGATCTCTTCTTCACTAAAGATCCTGACAGTTAAGACGAGGTACACTGCCTACCTCCACTTGGTCGAAGTGATCATGCAGTACTTTCATGGTAGTATGGTTTATATTCTGTGCCATCTGCAATAGATGAAACCAGGCCCAATCTATGGCGAGGAGACTTTTTCAAGATGAGAGCTGAGGCATCACGAATAGCCTGGGATCTTCTCTACTCCGGGAATGTCATTGATGACTGGAATTTATTTAAGGAGCGTTTGTTGAATCTTATAAAATGCCACTGTCCGCCATCACAACCTAGGATATCTAACAGACCACAGTGGTTTACAAGGGATCTAAAAAAGAGATTAACAGGAAAGGAAGGCTTTGGAAGAAATTTCGCCGCTACAATGAAAATTTAGCCTTGCAAACATACAAAACGCAAAGGAACAAGGTTAAAAGCCTGATCTTCAAAAGCCGACGGGATATCGAAAGGGATTTGCTCCAGAGAGCAGTTTACAATCCCAAATTGCTCTACAGCTATGTAAGTAAAAGCACACGTAACAGGAAGCCGATTCCTGCTATGTGAAACGATGAAGGTTTCGAGATATCAGAAAATAAAAACAAAGCTGAACACTTTTCTCAGTTCTTTCAGCCGGTTTTCACCAGAGAAGCTGTTTTCATTCCATCTTGTTACGAGACTATGGGAGCACCAATTATTCAGAATATGCTCTTTCGAGAAGAAGCGGTCTTTGAAGAACTAAAACGTCTGAAGGCATGCAAATCCCCTGGCCCCGACGAGATTCCAGCAAAGTTTTTCCTAAAAACTTGCTCGACAGCTGGCGAAACCGCTATCCTTTCTGTGCCAGAAATCGTTCAATATGGGAATTCATCCTACCGACTGGAAAATAGCCAATGTCACACCGCTTCACAAAAGTGGTAGTCGTGCATTTGCTACAAAACAACAGGCCTGTAAGCCTGACCTCAATCTGTTGCAAGGTTAGGGAGAAGGTTGTCAAAAAGGAATTGAGGACTTATTTAGAAACCCGTAACCTCTTATCAACTGCACAATATGGCTTTCGTGGGGGAAGATCGTGTATTAAGAACTTACTTTATACGATGCAAAGCTGGACAAAAGCAATTTACGCAAAGGCACTGTGCATGTGGCCTACATTGATTTCCAGCAGGCCTTCGATAGTGTTCTGCACCAGCGTTTCGTTTACAAGTTGAGAATGTTTAGTATTGGAGGCAAACGTCTAACATAGATCAAGAATTTTCTCGTTTGTCGTTCCCAAGTGGTCTGTGTAGGCGGATCACGATCAAAGCGCACAGTCATTGAGAGTGGAGTTCCTCAAGGATCAGTGCTCGGACCGATCCAATTTCTCTTGTTCATCAATGATTGTGTACAGGAATTGGACTGTAATTTTGCTGTGTTTTGCGGACGATATAAAAATCTGGAAAGTTATCCCACAATGCTGCCGATGGAGACGATTTCCAAGAAAAATCTTCGTCAATTGCACGAGTGGTCCCGAAAATGGCTCTTTGTCCTTCAACTCAAAACAAATGCACTCTGCTACGTCTGAAATCGAAATCAGGGTCACTGATATGCGACCCTAATATTTTGAACGGTTTGCCATTCCGAGAAGCACACTTACAGAAGGATCTTGGAGTTTGGATGAAAGACAACCTGAAGCCTTCTACCCAATGTTGCAAGGCTGCTAAATCCGCCAATTCAATGCTGTACACTATCAAGTGGGCATTTAAAGTTTTCGATGAAGACTGCTTATCTAAAGTCTTTGGTACGTTTGTAAGGCCACATCTTGAATATGCGATCCAAGCCTGGCGACCATGGACCCAACAGGACTACAAAATGCTCGAAAGGGTGCAGCGGCAAGCCAAAAAATTAGTAAGAGGTCAAGGTGAACTGCCATATGAGATTCGTCTAAGTAACCTAAAGTTCTATCCTCTGAGTTATAGGCAATTGCGCGGAGATTTGATACAAACCTTCCGTATCGTGTGTGGCATGGATTGCGCCCTCCTATGTGATGACTGTTTCCAATTTGCCACTGCGAATAATCTCCGAGGTTATCCATTCTAACTAAGTGTGCCCCAAGTAAAATTGGATGTGAGGAAGTATTTTTTCATCAAACGTGTCGTGGAACCGTGAAATAACCTACACGAAGCGATTGTTATGTCCCAGTCTGTGAATATATTCAAACATCGGCTTGACATACATATTTGCAGCACCACGAAGACTATGTGACTACTTAACCTGTACAATATCAGTGTACCACGTAAATCTGCATGCATTCACTTGACTGTGAACTTCTTTACATTGCCTCTTATTCTTACTATTTTTATGCAAAAAATAGGGATTTCAAAGGCGTAAGCCTAATTTCCTCAAAAACACTGAACTGAATGTAGGTATGGCACACAGTAAACTGGTGTCATGAGGCTAGGTATTCACATAATCAACGTGGTGCTGCAGTGTATTTAGTCCAAGCCAATATTTAAATGTCTCCACAAATCGAGGCATTAAAATCGCCTCGGCTAGGTTCATCTACGTTTCCACGACACGGTTGGAGAAAAAATACTTCCTGACATCCTGTCTTTCTTGAGGCACACGTAGTTTGAAGGGATGCCCCGGCAGATTTGTTGTAGTGGCGAGCCGGAAAATTACATCGCTCTGGTGGGCAAATTCCAAGCCACACACGAAATGAAAAGTTTGTATCAAGTCATCGTTCATCTGCCTTTAACTCAAAGGATAGAGCTTTACCCTTTCGAGCAGGTTGTTATCCTGCTGCATCCATGGTCTCCAGGCCTGGATCATGTATTCAAGTTGTGGCCTTACAAACCCATCGAAGACTTTAGAAAAGCAATCCTCGATGAAAATTTTAAATGCCCACTTGATGGCACAGAGCATTGAATTTGCTGCTTTAGCTGCCTTGAAACATTGTGTAGAAGGCTTTAAATTTTCTGTCATACAAACCCCCAGATCTTTTTTGTGTTTCTACTTCTCGGAGTGGCATTCCTTTCAGATATTAAGGTCGTGTATAAGGTATTGGATTTCGATTTCCCAGACGCAGCGGGGTACATTTGGTCAAGTTGCAGGACAGGCGCCATGTGTGGGATCATGCGTGCAGTTGAAGAAGATTTTATTGGAAGTCAGTTTCGACAGCACCATTGTGGATAAATTTCCATATTTTATGTCATCCGCAAACATGACACGCTCACTTTCCAACTGTTGTACGCAATCATTCACGAACAGGAGAAAGAGGGTTTTTATGAGAACCGAACCTTATGGGTCACCGCTCTCTATGACTGTGTGCCTTGATTGCTCTCTCCCTACAAAGATAGCTTAGGAAAGGTCAACAAGGAAATTCTCGATCCACGTAAGAATTTCCTATTTGATACCTACTACTCTAAAATTATACAGGAGAAGCTGGTGCGGACCACTATCAAAAACTTTCCAGAAATCAATGTAGGCAACATGCATCAAGTCTTTTGCGTTGAGTGCTTTTTTCAGCTTCGAATCCTTTAGATCTAGTTCGTTACGCAAGATCTTCCGCAACGAATGCCGCATTTTGCATTAGACAAGAGGTTGCGGGTTTCCAAATAAACCTTCAACTCCTTTTGGTTGATATTCTCCATAATACTACAGCAGCTATATTTCAGGTTGACGAGCCTGTACTTGGTCACTATTGCATGACTTCCACTTTTGTGAAATGGTGTAACGTAGGCTGGTTTCCAGTCTGCGGGAATAATTCCCGTATCAAACGATTTCTGGCACAAAAGCGGATAGCGATTTGGCAAGCTCTTGAGCAGGTTTGAAGAGCGGCTTTCTAGGAATGTCATTCGGCCGGGAGATTTACAACACTTCACGATTTTTAATCCTTAAACAATCATCTCTTCTCGAAACAGAATATCCTGGATACTTGGCGCATCTCGGGTCTCGTAACTAGGGAGGATGAAAAAGCTTCTCTTATGAAAACTGACCGAATGAACGGAGAAAATTGCTCAGATTCGCTTTTTCTTTCCGATATTTCGAAACTTTCATCGTTCCTCGTAATGGGAATCGGAGTTTCGTTACACATGTTCTTTTTTTAGTAACTGAAGAACAATTTGGGATTTTCAACTGTTTGGTGGAGCAATTCACGCTCAAAATCCCGCCGTCTTTTAAAAATCAAGTCCTTTACCTTATTTCTTTGAATTTTGTATGCTTGAAAGCCTGCAGTTTCGCTCTTTCTGAAATATTTTTTCCAAAACCTTCCTTTCTTGTTTATCTGTATTTTTCCGTCTTTTTCCAGCCACTGTGGTCAGTTTTATATCCTAGGATTTGACAACGAACATTGAAACTTCAGTAGATGCAACAATCGTCCCTTAAATAAATTTAAATCTTAATAGAAGTTCCCGGTTGAAGGTTCAGGGCATTTTTCTCGTTACAAAAACGCGACTCGCTTGAAACTATCATGGTGCATCCAATGCCATGCCTGGGAAATCTTGAAAGTAACCTGGTTGATTCTATATTGATTATTATCATAATTAGTTGATTGGATATGTTTCAGTAGGATGGGCGGGCAATTTGATTCAGGAGTAATTAAACTCATGGCTCCAGGTGGGGCCTCGTATCTTAAGCGGCTAGGGTGTTGGTTGCATTTAAGCCTTCGTCTTGCTGTTGTGTGTCCGAGCCTCACCTGAGGCCACCGAGTTTTTTACAACTGGGTTAACTTACTTTTATGCTATAACCAAAGTAATTTTCATCATGGAGACTATCACTTTGCAAGTATTCTTTACTCGCACGATAAGTGGGCGCAGGCCACAGACAGCGGCGATGCAATGAATGCTGCATTTTGACTGTAATAAGACCTTGGATAGTTTAACCACGCACACTTCTCTTAAAACGTTTTGTGCAATAGCAATTGGAAACAGAATGCACAACTAGATCACAGTTTTCCAGTTCACTAAAGTATAATGAGTTGCTGTTAGCAATTCTACCTCAAAATGAATAAAGGTAAAAATGGTTTCCCGCAGGGTTTTAAATTAAGCCCATGCGAAAAGTGCACCGACGGATTGGATTGTGAGGCTGTCAGGCTCGTTGACGGCATAAAATAGGGGTTGAAGTCAACTGCGCTGACGACGCAAAAACGTTGCAATTGAACATCGAAAAACTGAGTGTTTGGTAGAACAGGTGGCTTCTAAAGTTTAAGATATGAAAGTGAGTAATATTCTGTCCATAGCATCCGTCGAAAATTATATCTGAAACATCAATTCTGGATAAGCCAAGGATCGGAAATTTTAAGTGATATTTTTCATGCAAAATTGTAGGCGTCTTTATCAGCTGCCATTCTGAATACAGAATACCAGTCCTGACACATTGGATGAAGAAAGATATTTCCCCTCTTACATGAGTATGCGAGAGTGCAGCGAAGATGGTCGGTGATCATAGGGATTTACCTTACCTGAATATGTTAAAAAAATGGTATTATTTCCCTTAGCTTCCAGGCGCTAATCCTGACGCCCACTCTGGATATTTCGGATTATTCGCGGCCATCAATGCTTACAGATAGTGGAATATATCTTTGAAATTCAAATGCACATTTCACCAGCGCGTCCATCCATACAAGGACAGTGACTTGCTCGTGAGTTAGTTTTAAATGACAGCAGACTTGTGCTGCATCGAAGGTGCTCTCTCTTCTCACACCTACCCGTGCCCGATGTTGTGATAAGTCAACAAGACTGGAGGCAGAGTTGGGTGCATGAGGTAACCCCAGCCAAATCCACACCGAAGCGTTTTACCACGCTCCTTGGTCCACAAAAAAACGTCACAAAGAGTTATACACGACAATAAAAAATGGAAGCGGCGGCATCGATTCTAGCTCACACAGTCTGGGCTTCCATGCCACACTTCCCAGTATACACCACCTTGTTACGGTGAAAATTTGATCAGGATTTTAATACAATAAGAGAATAGGTACGGCAGTTCAGATCAAAGCTAGCATAACCTTAGATTGCTGCAACACACATTTTTCCCCTTGAGTTTGACGAGGTGAACTGTGTATTCCCAAGTTTGGTGGTGCAGAGACGGTAGTGCGCCGGATTAAAGTAAAATCAGACTTTCGATTCATCGGAATCACTGAATTTTACGCACCTAACCAGGGCCGGTGTCAAGACAGAATCAAGAAGACCTCAGATGGGAGAGGGCAAAGACCCAATCACTGTGGTCCATCACAAACAAGGAAACAAAAACCAAAAAGGGCAACTCTGATCCCAGCTAAGTGAAAGTATCCTAAACGCTACACTGCGGAATCATTGCCGCCTTACTCGTAGTACGGGGGACTGAGATATCCAGTCAGCCGACAAGCTTCCAAGACACGGTTTTGAGCGCACATTGAGAGCTTCAAGCTTGTCAGGTTGTATATAGTGAGGAAAATGCACTGAACCATCAATCTCACCGTGTCTTCCACTACTAGCATCAAGCAACCGCCCGAGCTGGTTTTTTATTTTGCTGCGGGAGTGGGCGCAGTAGCTGACAGGGCCAGTGAACACGTCTGAGAATGCCACAGCCTCATAAAAGTATTACTTAAACCAAGGGGTAAGAAGGAGCAAGCGTCATCTGTCTCCCAATCCACTGGCCAGCCATTCAACACAAAAGAGGCACTAAGCTGATGGCGTGGTTGTATAAAACATCAGTTGGTAGTCTTCAAAGCCATGGCATTGAGTAAAACGTGCTAGTCTCAGACTTGGATCACACATGCAATAGAGGGGCTATATGAACAAGTAACCGAAGACGATACCACCCTCTCAGTGAGAGATGTTGGTTCAAAACAGTTTTATGTAACAGTGGTTGTAGTACGTGTGAGCAAATGTGATGCAGGGACTGATGAGGAGAGATGTGGTAATGTGGTATAGCCGGCAATGTTCTACCGCAGGTTTTCGTGGCAGTGCATGCGGCCGAATGGGCCCATGGGGTGTGCGAATGTACGTGAACACTGTGGAAATTTGAGACGGGTATGTGCTGGTGCTCATGGCACTGGTTCACCAGTCCCTGTGTGATGGATTTGCAAGTGACCGACCAAGCCGATCCATGCTATGCATGTGTGGTGACAATGAGAAAAGAAAAGGTCAGAAAGTGCTGAACCTGCGGGGGTTGTGCTGCTAGTACTGGCTGTCGCCATCATGGGAGGAAGGGTGGTGGAAGTGTTTAAATGTGCGCAAAACGCGTTAGATGTGTCGGCATCACGTTGGATCCAACTTTCGGGAATGCGCATGTGGCTGAACAGGCCTATGCACTGTCTAGATGCATGGGGGCAGTGAGGGCAGTCGAGTCACTTGCAACGACTTCGACGGGGCCCCAAGCACTGTTTTATCAGTCTCCGTGTCATGGATTCGCAGATGACTGATCAGGCCAACGTGTGAGGTGAGGGTGCGGTTGTACTGTGGATAGGTTGGGACCGAGTCCGCATCACTGGTGTTGGCGATGGTGGGGCTGATGTCTGACAGTGCCACATAGTTATTTGCATTGGGGGTGGGGCAGGAGCCGTTGCAGGAGTCGTAGAGGCGCGGATGCGGGTGGTGGATGGCAACAGGGGAACTGGAGCACAATTACCATTATTTATCAACATGTCAGACGAGGCATGTGTGGAAGGTGAGGCCTCAGTTGGTGTCTTCCGGATGCTGCAGTTGGTCCGAAGATTTCCACTAAGACCGATTCGTTGCATGAACGTTCACTGACACCGTCAGCATGTTGTGGGCGGTGAACGGTTGATGTTGCACCGTAGGGACAGTTGGAATTTTTGAGCGTCGCGTTTGACTTTGACGGCGGTAATGCGAGGAGATTCTTGCATCACTGCTCCCGTTTGCACTTTCCTCCTCCAGACCGGTTGGTTCCGGGCGAAGTCCTGTCATTTTCCAGAGTGGTCTGCAATCGCTTTACAGAAATCTTCAGAATATCCATATAGCGTCGCAATTGACCTCGTTGTCATCGAGAACCCATGCCAATTTCTCCGTAGAAAAGTTGTTTGGGTAGACGCTCGCTGTCCATTCTCATTAGGTGGCCGCGACGTAACAGGGGAATATGCCGCAGCATTGCATAGATGTTGGGAATTACCGTCCACTCTAGGACTTCTGTGTCCAAGGTCTAGTCCTCTCCTCTCAGCTTCAGTATTCTGCAGCGACAGCTGAGATGGGTGTGCTTCAGTTTCCTTGCTTGGTTGAAGTACACGGCCCAAGTCTCCGCTCCATACAGCATCGTCGGCCAGATGAAAGCTTTTTAACTCTTGAGTTTCGTGCTGAGCTGGAGACCGTGTCGCTTCCAAACTATATTCTGCAGGTGAACGACGGCTTGGCTGGCTTTGAAGATCCATTGATCAACCTCGTAATCGAATCTTGTAGAGGTTAACTCAGTGGTGGCGCAGAAGTCCTTCTCTTATAAATGAACTCTTCCCTAATGTTTTTAATAAAGCAGTCGTCCGCAAAGATCAGGTAAAATACGGTGGTCGTAGACATGCGCGTAGGGGCCTGCATACACCAGCTAAAGAGGAAGTGCATTCCAGCTCTGTAAACAATGTAGATCCCAAGGTGCTCAGCACTGTGAGCTTCTATTTAAATGACAGAGAACATGAGATCTAAGCGGGTAACCTCGAGGACACAGCCATGCTTCACCCCGTTGGTTTGTGAATGCTTCTGAGGTGGTGACGTTGTCCGTGACGAAGGCCATTTCTTCCAGAACTCCTCGGAAAATCTTTGACACTTTCAGGAGACCTTATGTGGATTATGGCATATCATACTAGACCCCTGGACGAGGAAAAATAGTTCCCCTCAGTAGTAAGTGTGTCACGGTGCAGCGGGTATGGTCAACATTTTTAGGGGGTTACCTTACTTGAATATGCTGCAAAGCTTGCCTTATTTCAACTAGTTCCAGGCACTTATTATGTAGTCGATTCTGGAGATAATGGATTATACGGGGCATTAGATACTCACGGTGACCGGAAGATTTCTTGGCATATGTATGTACAGCTCACATCCATGGTCATCTGAACAAGTTGAGAAACTGACACACGTGACAAGATCACACAAAATTTTTTCGTCATTCAACAGGTAATCCGATCAATGAACACGCACCAGGTTATACATGGACGGCCGAAAACATTTTCGATTTTTAATGAAGGTCTGATTACAATATTGACAGTGATCTTCTTTTGCAACACGATTATCTACAATCAGACGTGCTTAACTCTTCGTTTTCTACTTCCTTTCCACAGCGATTCGCGTTAAAAATGCAATAGTCGTTTGTTATAGTATTTCGTTGTTGGCTTACGTTGTAAATGTGCGTAACTTTAGGCTTACAATAAATAGGACAACCGAATTTTACCATGCTGTTTCTAATAATTACCCCTTCATAAATGTTACTCCCTGTACACTTCATGCCTTCAAATTCATAGACAAAAGTAATTGTGAATTCCTTAACATACAGGAGAGCTTATTTTCCCTATTTAAATGCGTATTTTTAGCGGGTCCCACTGACACGGAACGGATACCGTAGAATTGCAGTTGTTCGCATGCAGTTATACGGTTTCTCGAAAGACGCCATTTGGTTGTTTCGTATGTTTCGGTTACGCGACTATTCAGACAATCCTAGTGCGCTGAATTCATGCTCTTATTATCTATACAGACTTTCTAGGCTATGTTACGGCAAAGGTAATGCTAATGACATCATCTGCTTGACAGGGTATCTAAAAATGCGACCAGGATACTGAAAATAGCCGCCACGTAGCACAAACGCGTATCTTTATTGTACATAGTGCACTTATTAAAAAATGCATACCTAATAAAAAGTCACTCGATTTTTGCGGTTGATAAATCAACCCATCTCTTTCCTAAGCCTTAACCGCGTAATAAACCATAACACTAACTCTAACCTTAATCGTAGGGCAACTTACAATAAAATTCAAACATCTCTCTGATTTAAGTGTGGGACCTCTCAGAAGATCGCATGAAATCTGATTCGATTTCTAACAATGAATGTATCTGTTGAAAAAACCTCCTGCGTCACAGCGAGAGAGCTTTGTACGGGTTATTGTCAGAGCTAAGCACAGGTCTATTTAGTTTCGGTTGAATACTGCGTCCAGTCATCGTAAAAACATCCTGCATTATAAGGAATATGCTGGTTCTTGAGCAGTTCCTGGTCTTGTTTAATTAACAAAATCAGTATACCGCGGCTGCACTCAGGTCAGCAAGCATTTATTTTGTTAGACTGAAATTAAGGCGGGCAGAGGGAGTAGGTACTTTGAGTCGGACAGATATTCTGTCGTCATTCTTCCCGTCTGTTATTTGTATAATTTTAGTAATGAAGATCAGACGAGCATCACACAGCAATAGCTGGTACACAGGGGATGGTAATGCCTGTTTTCCAGTTATCTTCTTTAGTAAGGGAGCTCGATTCACAGCTTTCCACCTGGCTTGACAATGCCTCTTTTGCACACGGTCCGGCAAAGGCAATAATCTCACCGTACGTGCCCTTAAATGTTTCTTAAGTTTTGAGGCACGCTGGATACTCCTATTCGGGTCCGTGCGCGGCCCATGCTTTTAAAAATATCAACCCCGAGACTGTGTAAGTTGTCGTTTTTCTAACATTAAGAGATCGCATATTTATCCTCGGGCCGTCTCATCATCTTTATCTGAATAATTCGTGCGCGCTTACAGTTGCGGACTACTTGGAAACTCCGTTTTACAACCTTAAAGTGGATTCAGAAAGTGCGAACCCCTGATTTATGTCAGTTCTTTAGTTTGCAAGACACTCAAAAAATCGGGTGAATTTGTTGACCTAAAACTGAGTGATGACGAAAATGAACACTCTCTCGAAATGCAAATGCCTTATGTAGCGAAGGTTATGGAAAAGTATGTGATTTATAGAATTTTCTTTGAAACTCCAACGCATTTAAAATTTTATTGCGAGTGATTAATGTTTAGTCTGAAACGGAATTCATTCTTAGGTTGACGTTTTAGTCGAATTTTCAGTATTTTACTACGTCAACGGTAGAGTCGGTTTCAAATGCCAAGAAGCTTCAAATATAAAGTTGGGTTCTTGCGCCTTACGATACTCGAAGGTCGTTTAATGTTTTTGTGTTCTAGAAATCACGTGGCACCGTAAATCTTAAATTTATTTTTGTTGACCTTGAAAAACAATAAAGAATTTCTTTATTACTTACTGCGCCACATTCCTTCAATTCCCAGAAGCATCGACATGATATCCTCCTCACGTAACTGAACGTTTTTGCCTTTTTATAGTCGGGCCGAGGCGTTTACCGTCGTTCCGATCATGGTTGGCAGTCTGTCTTTTGAAAGGGAGCGCGTGTATGGTGAAATCCTCGCACCCTATCTCCAGGACCCTCGGACCCTTTTTGTGATATCTTCTGATTTCTGCCATTGGGGTATGTAATATTTTATGCAACGTTTTACTCCGGTTCGCTGAAATCTGACCAATTTACTTTTTTTTAGGAAATCGCTTCCGATACACGTACTATGACGAAAAACATGGCGAAATTTGGCAATCGATCAAAAACCTTGACAAAATGGTATTTCCTCATCCCAAACCGTCCTTCTAATTTTTGTTCTGTTTTCAGTTGTGTGCATTTATTATCACCTGGTCATGCCTATTTCCGTCCTTTTGTGCACCTACAAAAAATTACATAATCTTTTATTGTCATAGTTAGGAAGAGAAATATGATTTTTCTAAAAGTACAGAGTCGCTCATAGGTGATGATAATTATTTCTCTTCGTGAGTCCTCAAAAGTCACTTATCCGCCTGATATCCTCCATCAGATAGGCCTATTAACAGAATTAATGGCAGAGGATTTTGTCAGATTTTAATATTTCGTTTGGCTCACGTGTTAGTGCTACTTTCACCAAGTAATAACCTCACTGGCGGTACTTAATCCATAGAATAAATACTTACCTGGAGATCGACGTCAGATTTGCTTCTTTCAATACCAGTTAGGCTGGTCTCAATTCCTGTTCGTTATCTTGAATGCCATCAGGATCCTATTTTCATTGGCCCGATTTCCTCGATCTCCTTGGGCTTTTATATATTTATCATACTATAGTGAAACTATTTTTTCATTCCTCAACAGGGGATGGATTCAATTGAAACCATGAACCCACACGCATTTGACGCTTACATGAAAAATTACAGAAATACCATCTGCGGCTGCCATCCCATCGGCGTTCTGTTGCATGCCATCGACACCCTGCACAACACTCAACAGGGTCTATCCTTTTCTCTCAAATTTGTGCAATATGCTCAGTCAAATAAGTGCCACAGTGAGAGAGACTCATCTGTGAGCTATGCATCGGCCTCTGTCGTAACCAACTGAGCTGTTTCGACCGGGCAGTATTACAAGTTCGTCTTTTTGGATCTCCGTTCTGTTTGTCACACATTACTTAACGCGTCATTCTTTCTGAACTCTTAGTGTTTCCTCTTATGTTCTCTAAATTCAAAACAATATTCGTAATATTTTTGCCCCACCTCCATCCGCCTGTCCCTAACAGTGTCCTTTCAAGTTTGGGTTGTTTGGATACCATATTTGGCAGGAACCCGAATCAGCAGTTTAATTTAGGCAACTTTCTCCGTGGGCCAGTTATTTACTTCGCCTATGAAGCTTCTGCGTAAGGGCATGACAGTTCGGCTGTCATAAATAAGCCCAGCATGTTATGTCTTTAAAAATTCAAACTTTATGGCCGAGCACAATACGTGCTTAGTAAATCAAAGAAGCTGTAAAACTGCGTAATACTGAAAGTTCAATATAGTTGTAAAAACATGTTATATTCGAAGACCAAGCCAACCACAATTGTAAGCTATTCTTTTAAAAAGTATTTGTCACCAAGCATGTCACCGTTTGAAATAGACGAGACGTCTTGATCACTCCACTCGGAACACAGTCGCAAACACACTGATGATTCCCACTTTGTACTTGGTCTGGACCTCGCTGACTGACCGAGTTAATTGAGCATAGCTGCCTGCTGGTGCCCCAGTCTCTCGTTCTTGGTCTTTAATCGGCTTATGCTGTCAGAAATCCCAGGGGTCTGTGATAGCTACGAAGAATTGAACTTTGATATCACTTTCAGGTACTGGATTTCAACAGAACCCGGGCAGTGTCATTATACTTGTATTTGGTGCGACTGTGATCATGCCTGATCTAGCCAGCCTCAATGATGTCACATATCGTACCTGTCCACACGTGACGATTCGAGGTAGTTGAAATAAGTGCGCCTAGACCAGGGCACTGTGGTAACCCCAAGGTTTTAGACGTAATGGGAGTTTAGAGCGTCCTGAATTCTTTGGCAGGGCTCCAGATGTTTGATTGTGATGAAGGTGGGGCGCATGACTGCGCCTGAGTTTTTAATTTTCAGGGGCTCGCTGATACGTGTGACCAGTTGAAAGTTTTGGCTATCTGACATATTTGGAAAACTTTCCTCGATAAATTTTGCATAGGGGCTGGTGGAAACCCTGTAGGTGAAAGATCAGATCGATTTCTCTTGTATCAGGCAGCACTTTGTAACATGAAATTCCGTGTCCATGGGGTATGTTAAAATATCGTAACGCATGTACTCTGTCACGTTGTCCCTTTAACCAATGGAATACCTTTTAAAAGATGCGAGGTCATCCGCCACCAATGTGACGACAACGCATTCCCTGAAAGGTGAGCTCCGGCCTTAATAAAGTCCTGCAGCTTATCAATTGTCCTTCAGTAGGCAACTTACTTTTTAACTTGGGGAGCTCCATATGTCACAGTTTGGTAGAAGGATGCTCAATCGCATTATGGAACACGCCCTATCAGTGGGCGCTCCTCTACCATAGCTAATATGCCCGACCGAAACCGACAGGACACCGAATCCACCGATAAATGGGTAGGGGATGAAACTTCTAACCACCAGGTTGCTAGGGGTTCGCGAACTCCGGGGTGATGTGTGGCTGGCTGATGAAGGCTAATATGTCAGAAATGGCCATTGCTGTGTCATTGTCTTTGTCGGTAACATTATACCACGATTTCACCAGTTCGGAATAACATTCCTTCCATACTGCGAAAGGGTCCTTAACTAAATAAGGTAATTGTGTCGTTAACCCATCAAGTTTATACTCCTAATTCGTTCCCAATGCCTCAGCCGACAGGCTTTTAATGCAAACCGATTCAGTAATCTGTTTCAGTTTAGCATGAGTTATTTATTTCGATAGTAGTTAATTGCACATCTGTGGTATGCGAAAAGATAGAATATAGGTAGTAAACTGGGAATGCAAATTCGATCGCTGAGACAGATATCCCTTTTTCCAATATATTCAAATCCTGCCAAAGAGACGAGTCTACACTAGTATGCAACATTTACAGGATGGGCTTGTTATACGAAAGATCAATCGTAGTGATCGACGATGTTCACCATGCACCCCACAGCAAGATGGGCACAGGGACGGCGAATTTTGCTTGAATTTGTTTTTAATAATAACCTTGCTCTCTATATGCTGCACTCTCTCCCTCCTCAACTACCTGAGGCCGATGTTAAGAAAGCGTCAAGAAGGTTGGTGACGAGATCGGGAGCGGTGACTGACAATGCTAAAAACTCGTCTACGCATGCAACACACGCGTAGTCTGCGTACGAAAGACCAGGCTTTTACAGAAACAAGAAATGGTCAGCTCGGAGCCCAAGTGCTTGGCAATACTTTAGAGGCATCATTAGGAAGGGGCCATTGGAGCATGACTCTCCATGATGAGGTGAGACCCGAGTTGTCCCGTTAGTTGGCAGCCTTCCTGGTCGGCCGTTAGCTTACCGCGATAAAAGTGCGTCAGATAGTTGATATTGAGGAAAATGCATCAAATGCCATGGCGACTTTGTCCGCAGAGTCAACCTCACTCTTCCATCTTGCCAGCACTAGTCCACTGCCCGAGCTTGCCAATCATCCGACGTGGAGATTGGGCTGGCGTGGCGTGAGCCTGTGTCTAGCTGTCTCACCATACCTCCCATTTGTTCTGGGTACGTAGCTTGGCTCGGTATCGATCTGCGTGGTATCTACCGCGTATTCTCGGTATCTACCGCGTGGCAACCGCCGCGCAACCGCTTGCTAACCCACTGGCCAATCTCGCTTACCTGACTGATCTCAGCGGTTTAATCCTTTCATCGTTAATCAGTAACTGCTCCCATTGCCGTTACCGAATCTGAGTGCGCGGAAGTCGATCACATCAGCGTAACAAACCGATGGATAGGCATGCTTTTGTGAGCTAAGCTCATCCTGTTAGTGCTTCACCCCGTTGTGTGTCTTCACCTATTCCGTTTCTTTCTGCGATGATGGCTTTTAGTATGGATTCCGAAAAGTCGGACCCATACGCTTTTTACTCTACTGCGTAATTGAACGTCTTATACGCAGATTTCCATCATCATCATTTGGTCTCAGCAACTAACGATTGCCGGCTTTTATTCCTACGAAAACCTGGCCAGTCCAATACCCTTGACTGACTCTGTCTCCGATGATGATATATTCGAGTGAGGATCTAAAATGCCCGGCTAATAAGGCTCTTGTTTCGCGAAACATGGACCGTTTTGGCTTACAAGCAGTAGCCAGTCACCCATCTGGCCCAACTAAGTTTCAAATAGTCCTGACTCTTTGCCTGCAGTCAACAAATTTAAACCCCTGTCAACCACCCTTTGTCCTAGCTGAATCCATCAAGGCCCAACTAATTAAATGGTACTTTGTTGGGAAGTGTAACTAAAATGTGTATTCATACATATTTCGAACGACATTATCATTTTCTAGTAGTTTATTTTGTTGATGAAAGTGAATTCCTTTCGGCTATGACGTAATATTTTCTCCCGTATCAATCAAGATACGGTCACGGATGGCGCAATAAGTCAGGTCAAAGTGTGGAGAACAGGTGAACACTGCTTAAACCTCTGGGCAATTTTTAAAGCAAAGATAGTTACTTGAAGAAGTCTGCGGCACACTGGAGCTTTTTATGCAGATTCAAATAATGTCTCTTATATAGTTATACAGCCGCAAATTTTCTGCGAAGTTGCCGTAGTTTTGAAGCACCAAGGGATCCTGGTATCCTCAAATAGCCGTCAATGTAACCCCAAGTTTGTTAAGCGGGGCCCAGTGACCATTTATGGCCCAGTAGGGCTCAATGAGGAGTGGGGGCAGAATACTTGGAACCGAGGACCAGTTGCTGGGTTAGAGGACATTAATCTTGAACTTTATTCAAACTTCGATTAATTTTATAGACTTAAGTAAGAAGCAACGAACAAACCACTCTACTGGAGTATTCTGTAAGAAGCATTTAGCACGGAATTTTTAATTCCCAGCCAGCCTGTAGCTACTTGGGAAAATGTTCAAACTAATTTGGCGCGCAGGTAACGGAGAATAGCAGACCTCAGGGACCTATCAGCAAACCGTGGTCGGCTGCCAGGACTAGAGATTGAACCTTGGAGTGAAAACCAACTCCCGCAAAGCTAAGAGAGACCCTTTTGGAACTTTTGTGACAGTTCTACCGTTGCGAGCGACAACATCCGTTTGTGTCCTATGCAGTGGGCACAGGGCCGGTGACTTCTAATGATGCAGAATTGCGTAGCATCTACCACACTCTCCTCCCCTAACCCCGGGTTCCGATTGTGGACAATGCCAAGATATCCGGAGGTGGGCTGGGATGGTGTGGCTGACAAATCTAAACAGCTTGGCCACAACCCACTCCCCTAAGACGTACTAGGTTTACACATAAAAAGGACTTGGAGCGTCATACCGGCCACCTTACGAAGGAGCCATTTAACCAGTCCTCCACGTGCACATACCAGTTCGACCGTCGTTTTTGACGATGTCCACCATAAGCACCACAACAGGGTGGCGCAGGGATGGTAACTTGCGCTGCATCTACCGCACTTTCTGTTTCACTCCCCCACCTGCACCCGGTGTCAAGACAGAGTCAGGAAGCCCGGAGATGGGAGAGGATACAGGCCCATGCACTGTGGTCCAACACAACAACACAGGGAGGGGCGACTTGGATTCCAACTGAGTGGGAGGGCCATAAAGGCCACATGAAGGAGCCATTGCAACCTGACTCTCATTCAACCACTCGTCCACTGCGCACGAACGCACGTATTGGGCTGACCACGCGTTCCGAGTTATCCCGTCCGTTAGCAACATTCCAATCCGCAAATTTAAGCGCACCGTGATAGCTTCAAGCGCGTCAGAATCAGACCACCGTCCGAGGCCGTCAGTTGTCGGATGTGGGAGTGGGCGCAATGGCTGACAGACCGGCTGAATAGGCCCATGCGGTGAGTGAATGCGCGAGGGCAGTGGATGCGGCAGTCTGCTGTGGGCTGGTGCTCTATGCAATTGTTCGCCAGTCTCTGTGTGATGGATTCGCAAGTGACCGACCAGGCCGATGCGTGAGGTGAATATGCGATCGCAATGGGGACAGGTTAGGATCGAGCCTCCATCGCTGGTAGTGGTGGTGATTGTGTATCAGGTGGCATGTAGTCGGAGGAGGTTCCTTCGGTGGTGCGAGTGTGGGAGGTGCGATCGCGTGGGGTCCGGAGTGGGGTTGGCAGAAGATATGTTCACTCACGTAGAAGCGAAAGTCGTCGGATTATTGTTGTATTGCGTCAGAAGGTGTCTGAAGGTGTCAGCTGGCAGTCTTTCATGCCACAAATTTCAGCCCATCGCAATACTTTCAAGGCGGGTAAGATGTATTATAGTGGGAATGGGCTCCTCCTAGTCGAACTCGCTTTCTCTGCGCTGCGTCAATTGACTATCCGGGCCTGTAAATCATCCGGTTTCGCGTTTGGACACAGTGGCTGCTAGAACGGCATCATTCTGCCTATATGCGTCACACATGACCTTGTCAGTCCATCCTCACAACTTGACTGCTACTTCGCAATCTCATCTGCCTCAACATGGTGTGAATATTATGGATGCGGGTTCTCTTCCGAACCTCGGTGTCTAGAATCCTTTCCCGTTACTTCACTCTCAGTATTCTTCAGAGACAGCTGAAGCTAGAAGAGTTAAGTATTCATGCTTAATCATCATAAGCATGACAATACCTCTTTACATCCTAATTTTTGGTTGAATAGGATGCCATAACGGTTGCAGACGGAGTAAATTATCCCACCGAAGATTTGGCTTGCTTTGGGAATGCGACTTGTAATTTTGTCAGCGATCTTGATGTTTCTTTGAATCATACTCTCAGGGTATGCAAACCAGTCCACCGCTGTTAGGTGGGTTACACTGACATTG
Source organism: Schistocephalus solidus (assembly GCA_017591395.1). Lineage (NCBI taxonomy): Eukaryota > Metazoa > Platyhelminthes > Cestoda > Diphyllobothriidea > Diphyllobothriidae > Schistocephalus > Schistocephalus solidus. The sequence goes on from WEDG01005442.1 coordinate 39,363, forward strand.
ATACGAGGTCCCGTGTAGTTAATATTTGGTGCTGGTACTTCCCGGGGGACTTTCTTCGCCGTGGTGATCCTTCGAAGTTTGAGCAGCTGGAGGAGAGTGAGTTCACACTTCGGTGCATTTTCACTTCCGTTATGCTGTTTAGCGCACAGTAATCCACGAGCTATAGGTCTTGGACCCAGGACTTGGACGTCCATTGAAGATGCTTTCTGAAAACGTACGTTGAACAATTTTCCGTTGATTCGGTATTAATATCAGCCTCCGACTGCTCCTAACGATATGCATTCATCAACAAGGCAAAAACCTGAGACTGAATAGGGTGGGCGCAACAAGGCAACCCTGCTTCATCCCATTGGTAACGGCGAATTCTCTAGAGGTTCCCCTGTTTCACTCTATGCGATTCACTCTATCAACGACCTTCATCAGATCTGCGAATGTGGTGTAGCGGTTGCTCTTTATTTCGTGAATATTTTCCTGCATTTGAAGATACACGAAAATGCTGTGTGCGGTTATGCGGTGTTTTCCAGCGTCCGCCTCACGTCCCTGGAAGCCTTCCCTACTCCAGATGCGCGAATATTTTTCCCGTAATGTTCAGAAGGGCATATGCCTATGTGCTTCTCACATGATCTCCAGTTCCCATTGCGTCTGTAAATGTGCGCCACGGTGGCATCCATGAAGTAATTTGGGGCGTTTTCTTGAAGCCACACCTCCTTGAATAGTGATACAAGCATTTCCATGAGTCGTGGACCAGCATACTTGTAGACTTCGGCTGGGATTGCATGTGTTCCCGTTGCTTCCCCACTCTACAACTGTCGAGGTCATCGTTGGTGTCCATTTCTGAGAGTCGGTTAATGGCTTCCTCACATGTTGTCGATGGGTAGATGCGGACACCCAAGAAATGTGAGGCTCAGTGCTCAGGGTCTGTGACTTCTCAATCAGGAGGATTGCTACTTCCGGGCTACCAGTGGAACAGTAACCCTGGAATGAGGACCATAAGCTGCTTCAACGGCAGTGACGAAATCCTTCATCTCGTCCCGTTTGACGTATCTTTGGATCCCCTCAGCTTCGCAAGTAAGCCAGTAGTTCTGCATCTTCCTCGGTCCCTGAGGTACTAGCCGTTGGAGTTGGAAGTGTGCAGATTTACTGGCGTCGCTACTGTCGATATTGTAGGTCTAGTTAAGGCTGCATGTCTCGGAGAGGAGGGTGCCGATTTCTCCATCATTGTCAAACCAATCCCGGTCGAGGCATTCATAACTGGAGTTTGAATGATATTCCGTAGCTGCCTCCATTGGATTTCCACATTAGCCTAGGCCCCCAGAGTTTCGGCTTCCCCCATTTGAGTTCGTGTCACTGCTAAAATTCATAAAGGTATTCAGCCGTATTAAGTAATTCGTTGTTTACCTTACCTGATTTCAAATTACACTGCATTAGAGTCTAATATTGGAGATAAGAAGGCCGTGATCCATCCAACAGCTGAAATCACGCACTGGTTTGGGCTACGAGCGCCTCATGCTGATACGGTCTCTGTAGTAGAACGTAGTCCAGTGCATGCTAGTGGCGCAAGTGCGGATGCGTCGAAATCGTCTTCTCCCACATCGGAAGACGGAGGAAGGTGTTTGGTCAGGAGAAGATTGTGTTTCATGCAGGCCTGCAGGAGGAGAAAGTCATTGCTATTGCAACTGCCAACCTCGTAATCATAGGCAGGTTGGTGTGTGGTGAAGTCGCAAAAAATTATACCGTTGCCAGTGGTCTTGCGTGCCCTAGATTTGGAGTCCTGAAGGAGCATTGTCACGGTGAGAACGAATAGCACGTTGTTCAGCAGCCATCTCAAGGTAAGCTGGAGATGAAGGGCCTGGACTGCGCGTAAACCACCTCATTGCGCGACCCGTCAATGTGCCGGATGTCGTACGTAAAACTGTGATCTCTAGTCCAGTTGACGTATCTCCCAGGTGTTTAGTTTGTTAGAATTCACATGGGTGCGAAGGAAAGTGGCTGATTATTTGTGAATACAACGAAATCCCTACCTCCAAGGAAGTGCCGGAAGTGTTTCACTGCAGGATAGACAGCCATAATTTACTGTCCAAATGTATTATAGCGCGATATGGCATGTTAAAACTTTCTAGAGAAGAAAGCTTGGGGTTGGGTCTGACCTGCGAGGTGCTGCTGAAGAACTGCCCCGACTGCAACACGGAGGGCATCGACTAGCAAGTAAATAAGAACGCCAGGAGCAGAATGTCTCAGAACAGTGGCTTCGGCTAGGACAGTATTTATCCGGTCAAAAGCAACGAGTGTGTCTGCGGACAGTTTGAACGAACCTTTGGGATCCGAGAGGACGTTAATGAGCGGCTTAATGATGTCAGCACAGTTCGGAAGTAACTAGAGATAAAACGGGGCAACACTGCAATTGACGCTTGGAAGTGGAGGCGGAAATTCACTGAGGGCCGTGACTTTGGAAGAAAGAGACTAGATGCCGTCGAAGTCTTCCAGATGTCCAAGAAACGCGACGGAGGGAAAATTATAAACGCAGTTTGTTAAGGTCGATCCAGTACTCCTGTAAGACGTTCAATGTGTTCTTCGGCGATGTACTGGTTACCAAGACAGCAACCCCGTAGGCGGCCCAGACTAACTCGTGTCGTTCTCCCACTAAAACAAATCCGTGACCCATAGTGGAGTTCGGCAGCCGTCTGGGATGTCCAAGCAGCCCTATTTAGGGATAGCACTGCTTGCCTCCTCGCGGAGGAAAAGGCTAGAAAATGTGCCTTAAAAAGTGCTGGGTCTCACGTCTTCTGCAGCCGGCCGCGGCTCGCAGATCGCAAACTAAGCGGTCGTAAAACTCAAACAAACAACAATTCCCCCCGTTCCCATCCCCCTCGCCATACTCTCCAGGCTGCTCGGGTGAGTCCACTCACACTAGCAGCCTGGAATGTTCGTTCCCTTTTAGACAATCCTAGGAGCAACCGGCTGGAACGGAGGACGGCGCTAGTTACTCGGGAACTGGCGCGCTACCAGGTGGAAATTGCTGCTCTCAGCGAGACCCGATTCTCGGAGCAGGGTCAGCTGGAGGAGGTGGGGGCCGGCTACACCTTCTTCGGGAGCGGCCGTCCAAAGGCAGAGCGACGCGACGCTGGTGTTGCCTTTGCCATCCGTAACGACATCGTGGGACGTCTGCCCTGTCTGCCTCAGGGTATCAATGATCGCCTGATGAGCCTCCGCCTGCCTCTTTGGGGAGACCAGTTCGACACCATCATCAGTGCCTACGCTCCCCCAATGACGAGCTATGATGCGGCGAAGGACAAATTCTACGAGGACCTGCACGCCTTGCTGGCGACTGTGCCGAAAGAGGACAAGTTAATTGTCCTTGGTGACTTCAATGCCCGCGTCGGGACGGACCACGCTGCCTGGCAGGGAGTGCTGGGTCCCCATTGTCTCGGTAGATGTAACGATAACGGCCTCCTTCTTCTGCGCACGTGTGCGGAACACCGTCTCCTGCTGACCAACACCTTCTTCCGCCTTCCGACGCGGGAGAAGGCCACGTGTATGCACCCCCGGTCGTGGCGCTGGCATCTGCTGGACTATGTTCTCGTCCGGAGGCGAGATCGACAGGACGTGCTGGTAACCAAGGCAATCCGCGATGCCGATGGTTGGACAGATCACCGCCTCTTCATCTCCCAGATGAGGCTCCGACTGTGACCCCGACGAAGGCCCCAAGGTAAGAGGCCGCCATGTAAGTTAAATACTCTTTTATTAAATTTGCCTGCTCACTGTTTTGATTTCAGCAACCAAATAACCGGGAAACTGGAGAACCTGCATGCTCCAGATGATAACGCTACCGTGGAGACACGATGGTGTCAACTGCGAAATGTCATCCAGTCCACCGCCCTCGATGTCCTCGGATGCGCACGCCGTCGACACTAGGACTGGTTTGACGACAATGACGCTGACATCAGCACCTTACTCGCGGAGAAGAATGGACTACACAAAGCCTACATGGACCTTCGGACTGACGCCACCAAAGCAGCCTTTTTCAGATGCCAGCGCCTTGTACAACAACGGCTGCGGGAGATGCAGGATGCCTGGATGATCCGAAAGGCTGAGGAAATCCAGGGGTATACGGACCGCAATGAAATGAAAAACTTTTTCAAAGCCATCAAGGCCATTTACGGCCCGTTTGTCAAGGGGACCGCACCGCTGCTCAGCTCTGACGGCGCAACAATGCTGACAGAGAAATCGCAAAATTCCGAAGCGTTGGGCCGAGCACTTCAGAAATGTCCTTAATTGCTCATCAGCCATTTCCGATGCTGCCATTGACCGGCTCCCTCAAGTGGACACGAACAATGACCTGGATCTGCCGCCTTCCCTACCGGAAACCCTCCGGGCCGTGTAGCAGATTTCCAGCGGTAAAGCACCGGGATCCGACGCAATCCCACCGGAAGTCTACAAGCACGGTGGGCCCTGGCTGATAGTAGAACTCACAACACTCTTCCAGGAGAAGTGGCGCCAAGGACAAGTTCCTCAGGATTTCAAAGACGCGACCATTGTCCATCTCTACAAACGGAAGGGGAACCGGCAACTCTGTAATAATCACAGAGGCATCTCGTTGCTCAGCATCGCCGGGAAGATCTTCGCCCGTATCCTTTTCAATCGTCTTAACGGTCACCTAGAGCAGGGCCTGCTCCCGGAAAGCCAATGTGGCTTCCGCCGACACCGCGGGACAACCAAGATGATCTTTGCCACCCGCCAGCTACAAGAGAAGTGTCAGGAGATGCGAACTCACCTATACACTACCTTCGTGGATCTAACGAAAGCCTTTGACACGGTGAATCGTGACGGACTGTGGAAAGTCATGCAGAAATTTGGTTGTCCTGAGCGGTTCACGCACATGGTGCGTCAGCTTCATGACGGGATGACGGCGCGCGTCACTGACAACAGGACGGTATCCGAAGCATTCGCAGTGACCAACGGAGTGAAGCAGGGCTGCGTACTACCCCCACCCTTCTCCAGTCTCATGTTCTCGGCTATGCTGATGGACGCCTACCGTGATGAGCAGCCTAGTATCCGCATCGCCTACAGAACTGACGGGCACCTTCTCAACAGTCAGCGTATGCAGGCTCCAACGCGCGTGTCTACGACTACAGTCCATGACTTGCTCTTCGCGTACGACTGCGCCCTTAACACCGTGACGGAGGAGGACATGCAAAGGAGCATGGACCTCTTCGCCGAAGGCTGCGCCGATTTCGGATAAACAATCAGTACAGCCAAAACGGTTGTCATGCACCAGCCGCCACCCAGCGCGGAATACAATGCTCCTCGAATCAATGTCAACGGTGCTCAACTCAAAAACGTGGAAACCTTCGCTTATCTCGGAAGCACACTGTCGCGCAACACGAGAATCGATGACGAAGTTGCCCAACGGATCTCCAGAGCTAGTCAGGCCTTCGGCCGGCTGCAGGCCTCCCTGTGGAATTGCCACGGTATTCACCTGAACACCAAACTGAAGATGTACAAGGCCGTCGTCTTGACGACACTCCTTAACGGTGCGGAAACCTGGACCATCTACTCGAACCAAGCAAGGAAGTTGAATCACTTTCATCTCAGCTGCCTCCGCAGCAGACTGAAGCTGAGATGGCAAGACAGGATCCCGGACACGGAAGTCCTGGAGCAAACCGGAATCCTCAGCATCCATGCCATGCTGAGGCAAGTGCAACTGCGATGGAGCGGCCACCTGGTAAGAATGGACGACGAGCGACTACCCAAACGACTTTTCTACGGAGATGTCGCTACGGATTCTCGTCGGCAGGGAGGTCAAAAACGACACTACAAGGACACTTTGAAGAAATCGCTGAAGCAACTGAAAATCAACTCGGCGACCTGGGAGGACCTCGCCCAGGATAGACCGGCATGGAGAAGATCAGTGAAGACTGGTTCAGCAATCTATGAGGCCAACCGGATCGCCGCCGCTAAGGCCAAAAGAACGGCATGAAAGTCACCGGCGCCCCGGACCAATACCACCAATGCCCAGGACCTGCCAACATGCCCGCGCTGTCAAAGCATTTTTCGCGCGCGAATCGGCCTGGTTGGACATCTTCGGACGCAATGCACCAACAATCCGACAATTCCAACTTCTACGTCAAATTCTGCCAACCCTTCTTCTGACTCTCCCACCCTCACTCCTGGCATCAATTCCATTACTCCCACCATCATAGAGACCACATCCATCTACTCATCGCCTGCTACCCCCACCACCGCCTTCGCCTTCAGTACCACCACCACCATCATCAGCGATGGGGAATCTCTCCTAAGCTGTACTCAATGCCACTGCACATTACCTCACGCATCGGCCTGATCGGTCACTTGCGAATACATCGTACAGAGACGGGTGAGCCAGTGCCTGGAACACCATCACACAGAGGAGATTGTCGCCTCCACTGCCCTCACTGTCCTCGCGCATTCACTCATCGCATGGGCCTATTCGGTCACATGCGCATCCATGACAGCGGAATACACCACAATGCCGCCAACACCGATACACCATGCACACCCTCCGCTCCTGCCGTTCTTAGCGCCCCTGACACCCCCACTACCATGAATGACATCCCCCGGCCTCTACCGATTTCTCCTGCCCACACTGCGCCCGCAACTTCAACTCACGCATCGGCCTGGTCGGTCACCTGCGAATCCATTGCACGGAGGCTGGTGAACCAGTGCCTGGGGGCTCCGACATACAGTCGACGCGCCCGCCTTCACTGCCCTCACTGCTCCCGCACATTTTACACACCGCATGGGCCTTTTTAGGACACATGCGCCTCCACGAAAACCTGCGGTTAACCACCGGAGGCTAAGCTACATCAGCGCACACTACCTACACTAATGCATCGACAACACCCTCACAATCACCATTTACCAGAGTATATCACGGTTTCCTAGAAACCGTGGCTAGAAGATCTGCCAATCTGACGCTTCCACCAGACCACGCCGTCGGCTCAGTGTATGTGCTGTGTGTGTCCGAGTGGCTGACCAGTGGACTGGGAGTCCAGACGGCAATGGCTGCTCCATATTCCCTGAGTTAGTGAATCCTGGTGTGTGCGTTATGGGGGACCAGGTCGTGCTGTGGCGCGCGAAGACAGGGTACGCCGATCCGTCAGCCAATGCGCCCACTCCCACATCAGGCAACTGACCGGCTCGGACAGTGGTCTTGTGTGGGGGGTGAGGAAAAGAAGTGAGGTCGAGAGCTCAGCGTATTTTCCTCACCATAAACAATCTGACGCTTGAACCTATCATGGTGCGCTAAAAGCCGTGGCTTGGAAGGTTGCCAACTGACGGGATAACTCGGACCGCGTGGTCAGTCCAATGTGTGTTTTGTGTGGAGTGGCTGACTGGCGGACTGAGAGTCAGGTTGCAATGGCTCCTTCTTAATGTGGTCTTTATGGCACTCCCACTCTGTGGGATCCGAGCCAGGTGTGGTGGGTACGCCCAGGGGCGGCTCCGGCCGCACCAACCACCTACGCCCTCTCCCATCTCCGGTCTTCTTGACTGTGTCATGAGACTGGGCTCAGGTGGGGAGGAGAAGAGAGTGCGGTAACGTTGAGTGCTGCGGTTGGAAGGTTGCCAACTGACAATTACACTCAGACCTCGCAGTTAGTCCAATGTGTGTTGTGTGGAGTGGCTGACTGGCGGACTGAGAGTCAGGTTGCAATGGCTCCTTCTTAATGTAGCCTTTATGGCACTCCCACTCCGTGGGATCCGAGCCAGGTGTGGTGGCACGCCAAGGGGCGACTCAGGCCGCGCTAGCCACCTGCGCCCTCTCCCATCTCCGGTCTTCTTGACTCTGTCTTAACACCGGGCTCAGGTGGGGGAGGAGGAGAGAGTGCGGTAGCTGCAGCGCAAGGCTACTATCACTTAAAACTAATTCACGCGCAAGTCACCGTCCCTGCACCACCTGGTGTGGAGCATATGGTGGACCTCGTCGAAATCGACGGTCGAACTGTCGGTTACCAAGAGTCTGTCGATATAGGTGAAGACGAAGGATAGGCCGTGAAGCCCTCTGTATAAGATGTCACATTCTCTTTTCTTCTATCCCAATGGCAGCCAAAATCATTGGACTACTCCCATGAAACAAATACGATAAAATTGAGAACCGCCTCAGACAGGCCCAAACCCTTCAATTGTTGAAATTCTGTATCACGAAATATTTATGTTTGAGGGAACAATCTACAAAAAGGTTTAGCAACACGAATGCGTTTGCAGATGTCGGACTCATAGCCAAGGAGGTCTTACAATGAGAAGAGCCCCTGGTCTTCCAACTCTACAGACCAAAATTATGGGCTGCTTAGGTGAATGATACCTTCGTCGTCATCGAACAGGATGAGCTGCCGGCGTTCAAAGAACGTCCCAACCGCGTCTTCTCGGACATATAGTTAACGATGGAGGAGGAGGAGGAGGAAGATGAAAACAACCAACTGGCTTTCCTTGATGTCCTCGTCTGTTGCAAACCTTGTGGTGGCCAAAAAAACAAATTGTTCAAGAAAGCGACAAGTAAGACTCAATTACTGATCTTCAACAACAACCACCCAATCAGCCACAAATGCACTTGCGAAAAGGCAATTTATTGGCGATTTAGGACGCATTGCAGTGGACTGGAAGATAAGGTTACCGAATCGCACTATGTTGCCGGGTGTTCATATAAAATGTCTACCTACGCAAATTCGTCAACCGACGCATGCACCAACGAGACCAGTGACAAAATCCCACCGACCCTAAATTTTGGTGAGCGATTCCATACGTGAAAAACATCGCGGAGGGTGTCAGCCACCTTCTTGTACCACTAAGAGTTGGAGTCGCACACAGGCCAGAGACAACATCTAAGAGTCAGAAAATGAAACAAAGGACCTACTGTCATGGCAAAAACATCTGCAGTCATTTAGCGCATCTGGTGCAAGGCCTAACAGATGGCCTCCTTGATTTCATTCCACGGAAGACCTTTATATCAAATGCTGATTCTTCCACGGAACCACACTTTATTCAAAATCGTCTTCAAAAATTATGAAAGCAGCTTAAGGATCCGTCCATAAGTTCGTTAGCGTTTCACTTAAGTTTTGCACAAATATTTGAATTAGCTTCAAAATATGAGGCTCGTGCGAGATAGGCGCATCTGTTGCTCAAGTCTTCCATCTCTGTTCTTCCGCTAAATCTCACAAAATAATTCCGCCCTTACTCGATTGCAATGATACTTTCATTAAATAGGATTTGGACAAAGCAGAATTGTTAAATTCCTGCTTTGTCAAACATTTTATCCTTGAAAGCAATCCCAGCTCTTCAATTCCTCTGACATCTCATCAGATGCTCAAGGTTAATACCATGTTCCTAAACATATTTAGAAACAGATAAGGCGACTTAATCCTTCACACTCATTTGGAACAGACAGCATCCCAAATTCCCTTATTAAACAGCTAAGAGATTTTCTCCTTTTGCCAAGCAAGGTGTTCTTATCTTTTCTTGAGAATGGTTTCTTTTCGGATTATAAGAAAACTTCTTTTATTGTTCCTGCATATAAAGCTGGCTTATGCTCGTATGTTCACAATTTTCGCGGTGTTCATAAAACGCTTTCTCTTGCTAAGATCTTTGAAAAACTAAGTGCCCTACAAATTGCAGAGTTTTGCATAACCAATCAACTTCTGAGCGCTTCCCTTCATGGCTTCCTACCCGATCGCTCTTTCGAAACATGTCACATGTCTTTTCTAAACCTTTTAACATCTCTTCATAATGATCATCTTTCTGTGGTTGTTATCGATTTTGATCTTAGCAAGGCCTTTGATAAAGTGCCTCATAGGAGACGTATAAGTAAGTTAGAAGCTTTAGGGCTTCGTAGTCCCCTTACCGATTTCATTACGTCCCATGTTACTAATCGTAAACAAAAGGTCTTAGTGAGGTCCTCATTTGCAGCTGAGCCCCCTATTGTAAGCAGTTTCCTTCAAGGTACCGTGCTAGGTCCTCCTTTGTTTTTGCTTTACATTAATTATATTTCATCAGCAGTTAAACACTCTCAGCCTTTTATTTATGCGAATGATCTTAACTGCGTATATTCCTTCTCTAAATCTTCAGCCCAACAATGGTTAGAAGAAATCCAGGCAGGCTTGCATGCTCTATCTGCGTGGAGCTCAAGGTGGTAAATTGAATTCTTCCGTTTTAAGTGCCGTTACATGTGCTTTGGGCTTGACAGGCTACCATAATCAGATATTTTTCAAGGCGCCCTATGACTGAATATTCCATCATCAAGGACTTAGGTTAAAGTTTGACCAATAATTTAGCTCTCTCGCCTCACGCCAATAAAATTACGGCCAAAGCTGCCCAGATTTGTGGCTTTATTTCTTATAATTTCTATCTTCCTGAACTTAATTTAAGACATAATCGAATGGTTGTCCTTCCCATTTTTGAACATTGCTGCCCATTCTTTGGTTTAATGACATTTTAATCGGCAACTCTTACCTCCCCACTTTTAACTACCGCCTACTAGAATAGGTGCCAGCAAACTAACCTAAAATGGCTATGGGTTCAGAGACTGGAAGCTGGCTGCTGCCTCCTTTATCGCCTTAATAATAGTTCTAATATTCCTCGAATTTCAGCCCTCACCCCCGTTAGTCGCCCATGCAACCTACGTAACTCTTCGTTGATTATACCGCCTCCTATATCCTCCAAATCTAAGGGCTCTCTGTTCTTTGCTTCCAGGTGTTGCTTTCTTTGAAATAACCTGCCAATCGATATAAGCTTATCAAATAACTTGTCTAACTTTAAGCAAAACTGCACATTTATCATAACACTGATTCAATTAACCTTTTATTTTCCTCTTCCTTCCCGAGCAGCTATCTCCATGACCCTAAGAAAAGAACATCGGGAATTTTGAAAACCGTCTCCAAATTGGTTTTCCGTGCATCCTTGTCGCGATGAACTAAGATGTCTTCATAAGTCATCTCCCAGTAAAATGATCGTCAAAAATTGTGACATATTTTCGCGCTCCTTTTAAACCACCTCCGTTTCGTTTGCTGATAAAAATCATCAGGATTAAAATCTGAATACTGAGATGTGCAGGCCTCACTTTTTTTGTTAATTCTCATTCGATATAGCACCCCTGAGGGCATTATGTTGACTTCTTCTTACTCCCTTGCCGAATCTCCCATTATCCTTTCGTAGTTCGTCAGAAGCAACCTACCATGCTGCTTCATATGCCCTCGTGGAGCAGTTTTGTTTCTCATGCATCTCTTTTTTTAAAAAGAAGATCTTTGCAGCCGTTTTTCGTCCCCTCTTGATTCATTTGGAAAGATTGACAACCCCAAATGGTTCCCTGGTCTTCACGTTTCTCCTCTTTTTCAGCCCTTTGCAAATTGCCATCACATCTGCCATCGTGGCATCCGTTATCGCATCTGCCGTGTCTTAAGTCGCTAGTGCTGGTGTCGACCCTACTCGGAAGGTTGATAATCACGTTGGGTTCCTCTGTCGGTGGTCTCAGCATTAAGTAATGAGAGTATCATGGTCGCATCTCTGGCACTTCTCCCATGACCTTCGTAACCTCCACGGTCCTTTTCTTCACTCGACCTTAAGCATGCTGATGATGCACGGGGAGGTTTCCTCTGTCTGACATCATTGTCGGTTACGCTTCTAGCTAGTCGATACACATTGTGATCACACCTGCGGTGAGGAAAAGTAGCCGCTGTTGTAACATGATTTCTTCCACGAGGAGGAGCGTTTTTAACCCTTGTACGCTCTCAACAGCATGTAGTTCCTATCTCACGCGTAGGTTTTTCTCCTTGAAAACCCACAAACCCCATTCAACGTTTACTTTTCCATAAAAATACCTAAGGATTTTTTCACTGTCTGCTCTTTTTATTTATTTTTTGACCAAACTGATTTTTTCAGTTTCAGTTTATTAAGGGAAAGATAGGCAAACGCCTTTGAACTCCCTCTTGGTTACAGTATAGCTAAAAAGGCTCTGATACCTCATGCAAATTTAAAAAAAGTTGGTTTACATTATAGCGTGCGGAAAATAAGCAGCTGTTTGTTAATCGAAGAGAGTAAACATAAACGTGTTCTCGCCTATTACGAGTAGCATGAGGATTCTCGTGACTGAGGCACATGCGATTTGTTTGAGATAATAAAAAAATGCTATAAAAATGGAACTGAAATATTGGAAGTAGTATTGTAATAATAAAAGGGCGATTCAACTGGGACGTGACTAAGAAGATCTGGGGGTATAATAGTGGGCATTTGCCATCGCCAAAAAGCTGACCTACTATTCACAACTTACCTGTACACGATTGCGCATGCATTTTGTCTTTTTCAACGACAATGCCCATCCGGGTATTCAAATAAAAACCCCTATCTCTAACTGCTACAAACGCGGATTGGGGAACATGCCGCAACAGTTCGGAAAAATGATATCGTGCGGCGGGGTAGCTGCAATGGAGTTTACATGAATGATTCCAAGGCATTTACGGAGCTGCTGCCAAAATTGGTTCTCTTGGTCAGGGTTCAGAACGACAACTTGGTGGTACACCCAGAGTAATGGACATCCCGGATAGTCCACTTGGTCGAAGACGGCAAAAAACATTCTGCAGTAAAAAAGCCAAATCGAATAGACATGTCCATGTCCATGTCCAGGGAGAGGGAGCAGGTAGCAAAAGAGTGGCATTTCGAGAGCTGTTGACAGCCTGGAGACCAGGGCTGGGACACCGACGGTCACTTTCTATGGGAGGGATAACGCTAATCCGAGCACCACTATCAACTAAGAAACGTCTGCCGCCCCGGGTATCGCAGACGTAGAATGGCTAAACACGACAGTAATTTTTGTCGCAGTGACCTTCGGGCTGACCCATTTACTCGTTTACTCTGACTGGATATGAAATTTCCGGAAGAAGTGAAGCGATGGGTTTTGGTACCAAAGGCGGTGTGATACCAGCAGGTGGCTTCGGTGTTGAGAGGAGATGATGAAGGTTGGGTATGCCGGGCAGTTGTCCTTGGTGGGCTCCATTAAAGAGCTACTGCATGCTGGGCAAACTTCACAAGCTCAGCCTCAATTATGAGAGGAGAGACACAGGAGGAACTGGCTATTTTTAGAGTGTGGCAATAAATAGCTTGGGAAAGCCGCGTATCTACACCAGCCATTCGGTCATTTGAGCTAGTTGTGCGGCAGAAATGGAGCCAGATGAAAGTGCGAAATTGCTAAACTTAGCTGGAAAGCTATATATGGTCAACAGCTGATCATATTTTATATTTCGAAGAGGACTGGCATTCATTGGCAGTAACCACATATAATGATCGGGCGCTGGCGCAAGTTACCAATGATGCACATTATGTCGGTTTCCAAATCAGAGGCGAGAAAAGACACACTGGGTTGGATCAGCTGTAACCGAGTCAAAGAGCGTACAAGAGCTTCTGTAAACAGTTATCGCAAGTTTTCTCATCCGGCTAGTGTGTCCGTATCAACCGCTGAGGTTCGCAGCACATAGCGCATAGGTGCCTTTGCTCTGTGTCTACTTCAGCCAATCAGTAAACGACAGCAGTTCATTGGCTGTTGTCAAGACGCGGGTGACACTAACCGTTAATAGACTGGAAGCGTGACGACGCGAGTAAATAGTTGCTCTATCAACAGGATCGGAAAATTAATAGGTACAAGAGAGAGGGAAGTGTGAAGTCAACGTCGGGGACTTAGTGCATATTCCTCACAATTATAATATAACGCACTTATCAACTATCATTTTGTGTAAAAAAACGTGGTTTGGAAAGCTGGATGTTAAGGAAAGTCAGGCTACGACGATTAATTCTTAACTTTGGCGTCTGCGAAATTCCCACTTACTTGGGATCTGAGGCGCATTTTTCTTGTTCTTTTTGAAAACCGGGTCCATCGTGTGTGGACCACGTGCAAGTGAGACGCGTAGATGGATTAAGTAGTTTTGTCAGTCACTGAATCCGAGCATGCTCCCAGTCCTTACACCAGACCCAGGTTGGTGAAAGGGAATGAGTGTGAGAGATCCTGTGCAAATCTGCAGTGTTATAGGTAAAAGTTACGATCCCCGTGCCCGCCATATCGCTGGGCGCACAGTAAACAGCATAAATTCGCGTTCTTCTAGCGGTCAAGTTTGTTCAACCCAATTGGATCTTCACCGTAGTTCTCTGTAAAATAAATAATTTTATTAACTACCAGTTTACAGGCAACAGCAAGTAAAATAAACAGTGGGGGTCGGCTAGCTGTGCGGAAAAACTCCTGACGGAATATGACTTCTAGAGTTTTTCAGTAATCGAGGTTACTCAAAAGAATGAATTGCTGCCCCTGATATGATAGCAGTACGCAACAGGGAAGGTTTGGCACAAAGGCAGGGCATTTCAGTCTCCCTTCCCTTTCATAGAGCCGGGATTCTGCACCAGACAGGGTTGCATCGGCGAACAGTTGCTCACTGTGGCCTGAAGAATTCACCGGTTGCGGGATTCAGAGTTAGCAAAATTGCCCTCAAGATAAGACCCGGGACTGGGCTCAGAGGCCGTGCACTCCGTCAGCCCCGGAAGATTGCTGTGACTGGGTCGGCACCCACAATTCGTTGAGGATGTTGTTAATGCTAAAAAATGGAAATTCCTCTTCAATTGTCCCTCGCGTATTCGGCAAAACCGAAAGGGATGAGGGTTTGTAAGCCCAGGACGTTGTTGGCACGTCAGATTGCGGTGTTCCAAGAATAAAACTCGTTAAGTAAAAAAAAACTGCTGAATCGATTCTTCTTCTTTCCGTTCCCAAGTGCGCAGAAAGCTAACTAGAAACAATAAGCATGCCTGACCTGGTCAAACGTACATTTTAGAATTGTGGATTCTTATATCGATTGTTTTAAAATTTCGGAGGATGCGTTCAGTAATTCTGAGTGCCTTGGAGGTAATAAGGTTGCAATGCTTTGAATTATTTAAAAAATCGAAATATGATATACTCAGATCATTAATAACTCCGGGCACATCGACGCCGTAACCGTCTATGCTTACTTGAGGTTGATGATTATTGCTAAAAATCAAAACGGGGCATTTATCCCATGAAATGGAAAGGCGTCGTGTGCAGCATCATTGGACACAGGTCTGAAGGTAGTTTTTAAGGGTTCGAGCACGACGTTTAAATCTGCCAGTTTGTATCGATAGGCAGTTTTCCAATCATCAGCATACGTAAAAGGCCTGTCATTTTGAAATAAATCTGGTACGTCGTTAACGAAATGACAAACTAAGAGCGGGACAAGCACAATAACCTGAAAAACTCCACTCATCTCAAGTGCGATGTTAAAGATAACATTGCACATCTTAACACGTGTGTGAGAGCCCGGGTAAGAAGATGTTAAATTCAGCATTTTGCGACCTTAACAAAAAAAAGAAACTAACGAGAAGGAGGGCATGGTCAAAACGATCAAAAACCTTAATGCAAGCAAAATTTACCATGCAAAGGGCAAAATCATTGTCCCTAGATTGTAGAGCATGATCAAAGATAGAATGCTGTTCGGTTGTCACAAGACTTTGTTTTGAGGAGCTCACAATGCTCCACAGGCAGTAGGTTCTTCTCAGTTAAGTGATGCATAATCAGGTATTTGATCAAGGTCTCCAAGATCTTCGGATTTGCGGAAAGTGTGTTTATTGGTCGAAAAATGTCACATCACGTAAATTGGCTGTGCGATTCGTTCCATATACTGGGAAGGGTTTCCTTATCCAGAGATAGAGTAAACATCTTGCTCAGAAGGGACAGGAAAATATCCTTAGCATCCACCTTTATAATACTGACCGAGACGCGATTTGGCCCAGGACTATGAGATGAACGAAAACGTCGAATGGCTATGCTTACGTCCCAGAAAGTAAGTTATACTTCCGAGGACAGTACCAGTCCAAATCCGAGTGGTCGGAAGGGGAGCTGTCGAATTTTCGAAAAACGGTTTGCACAAAAAGGCGGCGAAACTATCAACCGTCAATTTGTCGTCAGTTATGGGATTTCCTAGGGCATCTGCAAGGTGGGGTGCTCTTATTGTGCGGGAAAAAAGTTTCGCGACTTTTAACGAATGGTTTTTGACTAGATGGACTTCTTCGACTAGCCATTTTATTCCGATAGCCTTGTAGCCCGCTCAAAAATGTGTCAGATCAAGGGCAAACCGGAAATGTCATTTTGCAGATGGAATCGACGAGAGAGCCTACGCAGGCTATGGTGAAATGATAAAGGGATATGAACCTCATTATTTCCTTTCAGAGAAGAAAACAAGTAATAAGTGGATCCAAAACTTCCTACATTTTATCAGTACACTTTTTCTTATCTAGACCTAGAAAAAAATCCCACCAGTCGTGGGAATTAAGATAGGCTAATAATTCTGCAAATGCGCTGATCGAAAATTGAAGATAAAGCTATATTTTTGGAATAATTTTCCTCAGTTTGGTTAGTGGGCCTAAAGATGACACTGGCGGAGACAGAAACATCTGCAGAAGATTAGATAAAGTAACCTCGATCCTCGGGTTAAGAAGTCGGCAACGTGATTTCCACATGCCGATATTCATGACCTCGAGAAAGTTATTGAACTTTAAATGGCCGGAAGGTGGAAACCACCAGGAAACCATCATGGAGATTGAAGTCACCTGAAACGAAATAATACTTAAAATATAAATCAGCCACGGCGTGAAATTTCTGTGAGAGGCAAAGATCGTTATTCTCACAGGCATTGAGTGAGCAATATACGGAATCATCAAGTAAAGAGTACCTATTTTTTAAGGCAATTCGAAGCCAACATCTCTCCAACTGCGGTAAAATGCGAACGGTCTGATAAGTAAAAATGTAGGTGCTTGCTTAATATAGATTCAGCTTCCCCTACCACGGCTGTCACGATGATCATTTCGAATATAAGTTTAACCTAGAAGAGATAGTTTGGAGTCGGCTAGGGAGAGTGCTGCCCATGTTTCAGTTACTATAAAAATATTCGGATAGTGTACAATGATCAGAATCCGAAGCAGATGCATATTTTTGAAGAAGGATCTGAAATTTAGAACGAACGCTCTAAATTGGCAAGCTGTTAGTATTTGAGGGAGGGCAGCTAAGTCATCCAGTTCTTGACGAGCCACAAAACATAGGGAACGGGTGCTTTCGCCCGGTTCTGGAAGAAAACGTTGTGGCATATCAAGAGACCAATGTGAGTAAAGAGGAGTAAGAGATGGAAGGGGTAATGACGGACAGGGAAACCGTGGGACCACCGCTAGCCATTGGAGGTTGTCCAGAAAACCCATGGACAGGATATAGATGATATAGAGGACCGGTTGAGTCGACTAGTTCGAGAGGACCATTTGTATTAGGATGCCTGACAAATGCTCTTGACCACTTTTGGAGCACCAGTCAACGCCACACCTCTTTATTTGTTCCATTTGCATGCACAGTTAGGTATAATCAGTTCTTTTCGTTGAACGTCAGTTCAGTATGGGATAAACGGTCCAGGAATATGCTAATTCTGCCAATCTATCCTCAGTTTAAAAGAGCCACTCACCCGTTTTTGCATTAAGAAGAGCTTCCAAGAATTTGGGTGCTGACTAAATTGAAGTTTTCCTTCGGTGTGATGGAGTTCACTGACTCTAAGCCCTGTGCAAGGTATAATCTTGAGAGCAATGGTTCTGACTCTGCAGCTCGCAACCAGTAAATTCATCAGCGAATAACGATTCGCCCATGTACTCTTGTGTGCTCAGCACTCCGCTCTGTGAAAAGGAATGGAGTCTGGAAATACCCGTTTCAATTGTGCCAATAGTTTCCTGTTCCGAATTGTCATCATTTCACAGACTGAAGTTTTCGCCTGAATGACCCCGATTACTGAAACACTAGTAATAATATTGCTTTTCAGAATTGTTTACTGATAGAAGTGTCCGTGTACTCCGAAAAGTAGTACATACTCGTTTTATTCATTTTTGATGTATTTAAGCTCAGTTAAGGTTAAGGAAAACGACAAACTTACAGCCACAGAAAACAAACATAATGTCCATTGACGGAAACGTGCATGCATACACACATGGCCTCTATTTTATTTTCTGATCAATACTACGCACTGATTTGGGGGTTTGAACCCAAGAGCACCAGCACTGCAACCACAAAAAATGGCCTTTAAGTAGTAACTTGCGCGTGAGTTCGTTTATTGTGAAACAGACGCCCGCTGAACCTGCTTCAGTCAGAAGATAAAGTCAAGACAGTCGGAAGGGGATGGACGCGTTGATCGAAAATACCAAACAACCTGTCTATGTGTGCCACACATATGCTCTCGATCCTGCTCCACATAACGCAGTCTCTTTTTAGAGCGCAGTCTCGAATCTCACGGAGGTGATAAGTACAGCAATGGCCAGATGAAGTACAAAAATTGAGACCAACATTCGACCAGTGGGTAGGGATGAAGGCCAGAACTGATAGCCCGACGTGATAAATTTGAAGGCGTTGAATTTATTTTACCACAGAATATATTGCTTCGCCAAGAAGATAGATTAATCTCACACTTACTTTTCCTATGCACCGGTGGACTTCCCAAGCCATGATCATGAAAGCATAGAGAAAGAGAAAGAAGGGTTAGGCGATCTGACAGAATTGGTCGAGCATTTAAACCGCCGTAATGACAGTTCGCGGTCTCTTGCCAACCACGCCTGGAAACCGTGGACTGCGAAGGATTGCTGCAACCTCGAAAAAGGCAAAACCATGCAACCACGCTGGTCTCTATTCAAGGCTCATTGCTTTGTAAACCACAGCTTATAAGTCGCGTCTTCTTTCCTAGGCATTACAGGCAGATATGAGACGAGAAACGAGACACAATCGTTTCAGATGCCACGATGTAAGCCCTCTTGCCTAGCATCCGGTGTTTTTTTTGAGCTGGCAACCACTATGAGCTTGCGAGCATATCCTGTCAACCTGCATACGATTGCGGCGTGATTGGGCTCAAAAGTAGTTTTCCTCGCCAACAGACTGATTAAGGCATCGAATACTCTGTCCGCGGAGGTCGCATTTCTATGTGCGAATACTTTTAACGGGATGTTGACTAGTAGAGCTATATGGAATACAACGCCACTCAAACCGAAAATCGACGTAAGATAACATATCCTCAGTACACTCTGGTGGTTGTTGAAACATTCTTTGAAATACTACCTACCACATTTCGGTAACACCATTTGAGACGCTCATTTTTCTTGCAACACCAGTGAACGGCTCCTCGACCGTCATAGTCCGACGATGTCCACCGTATGCTCCACAGTAGAATGGTACGGGGATGGTGACCAACGCTGGATCGTAGTGATTGCAGACTTGCGCTGCATCTGTTCCACATCCCCACCTGGGCCCGATGACAAAACAGAGTTAAGAAAGCCGAAGGTTAGAGAGAGCGCAGGACTACGCGCTGTGGTCCAACACCAAACAAAAACACAGCAGCATAAGAGAGGGGCGACTCGAATCCCAACTGAGTGGAAGTGCCATAAAGGCCACATTAAGAAGGAGCCATTGCAGCCTGACTCTTAGTCTGCCTGTCAGCCCCTCCACACAAAACACAGACTGGGCTGACCACGCGGTCCGAGTTATCCCGTCAGTTGGCAACCTTCCAAGCCACGGCTTTTAGCGCACCATGATAGTTTCAAGCGCGTCAGATTGTTTATAGTGAGGAAATGCGCTGAGCCGTCAACTTCACTCTCTCCTCCATAGCCAGAATAAGTCCACCGTCTGATGCGGGAGTGGGGGTGGGTACAATGGCTGATACGGTCGGTCTTCGCACCACAGCACTACCTACCTCTCTTGACACTCACACCAGGATTCCGAAAACCAGGGGGTAAGAAGACCAATTTCCGTCTGTCTCCCAGTCAACTGGTCGGCCACTCAGCACAAAACACACACTTGACTGACGGCGTGATCTGGTATATAGCGTCAGTTGGCAGCCATCGAAGCCACGGCGTCTGGAAACCGTGACAGTCTCAAGTGCACCAACTTGCACTGACGCACGTATGCGATGATGTTTGTGGTGTTGGGGGAGTGAGGTGAGCTGTATGTTAGTGGAAGTAGTGCAAGTTGAGGGAGTGCAGAGGGTATTAGTTTGGGAAAGCACCACACAGATAACATTTGGTCGCTCCATTTGTCCCGTGCAGGTTCTGAATGCTCCTGTGGCCGCCTCTAACTGGTACCCAAATTGCACCTGTGGCTCATTGAAGTTGGGTTCTTCTCAGCGGCCACACCCGGGGCAACAGTCACGACCGGTGGGCTAAACCAGGTGAGGGTCTCCGGTGTTGTGTGTTCCTCCACACCCGGTATGCTGGCTCCCGAAATCCCCACCACCCCCTATCAAAAAATCCTACAGTGGGGGCGACAGCAACCCCGTAGGCGGCCCAGGCAAACTCGGGTCGCTCTATCACTAAAACAAAACCGTGACCCATAGTGGAGTTCGGCAGCCGTCTT
>WEDG01005443.1:0-20702 GCA_017591395.1 Schistocephalus solidus
TTACTACACTCAATACACACCATAAGAAGACTCTTCAAAATATCAGCATGCGTACCCGACGACGCATGTCAATACATACGCATAGCTTTCCCTTACTTATTTCAACTAGTCTACTCCCCGATTTATGTCACAAACGTCACTTTCAGTCACTTTAAGTCACTTTATTGAGGGCATTAGGCTTTCGCCCTTGAGCTCCCTATTCAAATTCAAAAAATAAAAAGAATGAACCTTTACAGCAATTACTCTGAAAAATGAAAACTTAAGGTCATCGATATGTGTTAGCCAGTCATATGCTGCCACTACTGACAGAAGCTTCACTATATGTACAATAGTTTCTCAGCAAATGAGTATCCAGTTTGCATTTAAATGTGTCAACAGTTTCTGAAAGGTCCAGCTCACCAGGGAGTCCGTTACATGCATCAACGATCCTCTGCGCAAAGGCGTTCCGACGGACTAATTTCCTCTGCAGTTAAAAGGGATGACCCCGCAGATGTTCCGTCTCAGACAATTCGAAGAAGTCAGCAAATTCTAGGGCACACACGCGGCCTCTGATAATCCGGTAGGTTTGGATGAAGTCACCACGTAGTTACCTGTAATCAAGAGGAAACAAATCAAGTTCAACTAGTCTGTTTTCGTAAGGCAGCTGACTAAGATTCTTGACGATCTTCGTAGCCATCGTCTGTACTCGTTCGACCTGTAGATAATCTTTCTTAAACCACGGACTCCAAGCCTGGACGGCATATTCCAAGTGAGATCGAACAAAAACTCCGTAGGTTTTTTTGGAATAGTTCCTAATCAATCTGCACAAATCCACGTCTGAGCGCAAAAAGGTCTTATCTAACTTACTACACTCAATACATACCGTTAGCAGACCCTTTCGTTTTTCTACATGTCAACTCGCTGACCTATGTCATGACCGCCACCTCTTACTTGTTTCCGTCACTGCATACGGTTAGAAGTCCTTTCTTTTTTTCAACATGTGGTCTCAGCGACACATGTCATTGCTGCCTTATCTAAATAAGTAGCCCCAATACACACCATAATCAACAACGTGCTCGGTTAACAATGTGCATTCACCGACACATGTCATGATTGCCGTAAATACAGTCAATAAATGCTGTTAGCAGTCCCTTTCTTATTTCGACAAGTCTACTCTCCGAAATATGTAACCGCAGTCTTACCCATGTAAATTACGTGAATAAACATTGTCAGATGTCCCTTCCTCATTACAACAAACCTACCAACCAGCAAATCTCACTATTGTCTAATCTAACTTGACAGTTCAAACGTCGATTTCGACGAGGTCCAACGTATGCTCTACACCAGGTGGTGCAGGGACGGTGAATTGCGCGTGAATTAGATTTAAGTGATAGGAGCCTTGCGCTGCAGCTACCGCACTCTCTCCTCCTCCCCCACCTGAGCCCGGTGTCAAGACAGCGTCAAGAAGACCGGAGATGGGAGAGGGCGCATGTGGCTGGCGCGGCCGGAGCCGCCCCTGAGCGTACCACCACACCTGGTTCGGATCCCACAGAGTGGGAGTGCCATAAAGGCCACATTAAGAAGGAGCCATTGCAGTCTGACTCTCAGTCCGCCAGTCAGCCACTCCACACAAAACACATATTGGGCTGACCACGCGGTCCGAGTTATCCCGTCAGTTGGCAACCTTCCAAGCCACGGCTTTTAGCGTACCGTGATAGTGTCAAGCGCGTCTGATTATTTATAGTGAGGAAAGTGCGCTGAGCTGTTGACCACACTCACTCCCCCAACCCCACAATCAGACAGAGAGAGAGCTACGTTTTATTTTGCAAGTAAAATTCGTAAAAATTTAGCAAAAAATCCTCTATTCTTCGTGAAGTATCGTCCTTGAATGCGTCTTAAAATATCGATCAATTTGGACTTCCTTCAAAGTGGTGCCAGCGTCGTGCGCTGATGACCTCATTTTTGTTGTTCGTATTAAGAAATAATGGTAAAATTCAAGTATATAATGGGTGAAATAGGACAATCGACGTACATATAAAAGGATTCACATGTGAATGGAGAGCAGAAAAGATGGCGGCTCAATTTCAAAAGCCCGCCAAGACCACCATTCAAGCCAGTCAGTTGTTTGATGTGGGAGTGGGCGCATTAGCTGACAGGTGGGCGTACCCGTCTTCGCACGCCACAGCACGACCTGGCCCCCATAACGCACACACCAGGATTTACTTACTCAGGAGATATGGAGGAGCCATCGCCGTCTGACTCCCAGTCCACTAGTCAGCCACTCGACACACACAGCACATACACAGGGCCGACGGCGTGGTCAGGTGTAAACGTCAGATCGGCAGCCTTCCAAGCCTCAATTAAACTAGTGTACAAACCGACACACGTCACTACAGGCTCTTCTAACTTTCTCCACTCAACACACACCGACAGCAGAAAGTTCCTCAGTTTAACATGGCTACTCACCAACACATTCATTATTGGCATATCTAACTTACTTCAGTCAATACGAACGTTTAGCAGTCTCCTCCACATTCAGGCATGCTTACATACCGATACACTCATGAGTTCCATATCTAACTTATTATATTCATAACCTATGGTTGGCATTCTCGTTCTCATTTCAACAATTCTACTCACTGACACACTTCACTACTCCATTATCTTAATTACTACCCTCAATGCACACCGCTAACAGACACTTACTCAGTTGAACATGTCTACTCACCGACTCATTAATGTCTGCCTTATCTAACTTACGATGGTCAATACATATGGATAGCATTCCTTTCGCGTCATTTAAACCAGTCTTCCCACGGACACGTGTCCCAACCGTCTTATCTAACGTACTACACTCAATTCACACCATTAGAAGACTCATCCAAATATCAGCATGTCTTCCCGACGACGCACGTCAATACATACGGATAGTATTCCCTTCCTCATTTCAAATATTATACTCTCTGATTTGTGTCACGTGTCTATCTAAATTACTACACTCAATACACACCGATAACAGACCATTTCATATTTCAACACGTTTTCTTGCTTGGCAGTTCGACCGTCGATTTCGATGAGGTCCACCGTATGCTCCACACCAGGTGGTGCAGGGACGGTGACTTGCGCGTGAATTAGTTTTAAGTGATAGTAGCCTTGCGCAGCAGCCACCGCACTCTCTCCTCCTCCCCCACCTGAGCCCGGTGTCAAGACAGAGTCAAAAAGACCGGAGATGGGAGAGAGCGCAGGTGGCTGGCGCAGCCGGAGCCGCCCTGGGTGGCCACCACACCTGGCTCGGATCCCACGGAGTGGGAGTGCCATAAAGGCCACATTAAGAAGGAGCCATTGCAACCTGACTCTCAGTCCGCCAGTCAGCCAATCCACACAAAACACACATTGGGCTGACCACGCGGTCCGAGTTATCCCGTCAGTTGGCAACCTTCCAAGCCACAGCTTTTAGCGCACCGTGATAGTTTCAAGCGCGTCAGATTGTTTATAGTGAGGAATATGCGCGGAGCTGTCGACCTCACTCTCTCCCCCACCCCCACAATCAGACCACTGTCCAAGCCGGTCAGTTGTCTGATGCGGAAGCTGGCGCAGCTGCTGGTGACCTCGTCTACGTGTACTACGTACACGACCTGGCCCCCCCAAACACAAGCACCAGGATTTCACACAACAGGGGGTTGAACGGCTTACATCTCACATGTTTGAGATAGCCAGAGGTCACGTTAAGAAGGAGCCATCGCAGCCTGACTCTCAGACAACCAGTCAGCCACCCCACACAAAACACACATTGGGCTGACCACGTGGTCCGAGTTATCCCGTCAGTTGGCAACCTTCCAAGCCACGGCTTTTAGCGCACCGTGATAGTTTCAAGCACATCAGATTGTTTATAGTGAGGAACATGCACTGAGCTGTCGACCTCACTCTCTCCCCCACCCCCACTATCAGACACTGTCCGAGCCGGTCAGTTGCCTGATGTGGGAGTGGGCGCATTGGCTGACAGGTGGGCGTACCCGTCTTCGCACGCCACAGCACGACCTGGCCCCCATAACACACACCAGGATTTACTTACTCAGGAGATATGGAGGAGCCATCGCCGTCTGACTCCCAGTCCACTAGTCAGCCACTCGGCACACACAGCACATACACAGGGCCGACGGCGTGGTCAGGTGTAAACGTCAGATCGGCAGCCTTCCAAGCCTCAATTAAACTAGTGTACAAACCGACACACGTCACTACAGGCTCTTCTAACTTTCTCCACTCAACACACACCGACAGCAGAAAGTTCCTCAGTTTAACATGGCTACTCACCAACACATTCATTATTGGCATATCTAACTTACTTCAGTCAATACGAACGTTTAGCAGTCTCCTCCACATTCAGGCATGCTTACATACCGATACACTCATGAGTTCCATATCTAACTTATTATATTCATAACCTATGGTTGGCATTCTCGTTCTCATTTCAACAATTCTACTCACTGACACACTTCACTACTCCATTATCTTAATTACTACCCTCAATGCACACCGCTAACAGACACTTACTCAGTTGAACATGTCTACTCACCGACTCATTAATGTCTGCCTTATCTAACTTACGATGGTCAATACATATGGATAGCATTCCCTTCGTCATTTTAACAAGTCTACCCACAGACACATGTCCCAACCGTCTTATTTAACTAACTACACTCAATACACACCATTAGAAGACCGTTCCAAATTTCAGCATGTCTACCCAATGACGCATGTAAATACATTCGGATAGTATTCCCTTCCTCATTTCAAATATTATACTCTCTGATTTATGTCACACGTGTCCTATCTAAATTACTACACTCAATACACACCGATAACAGACCATTTCATATTTCAACACGTTTTCTTGCTTGGCAGTTCGACCGTCGATTTCGATGAGGTCCACCGTATGCTCCACACCAGGTGGTGCAGGGACGGTGACTTGCGCGTGAATTAGTTTTAAGTGATAGTGGGGTGTAGGGGTACTAGTTAGGGGTAGCACTACACAGATAGCATTTGGTCGCTCCATTTGTCTCGTACAGGTGGTGAATGCTCCTGTGGCCGCCTCTAACTGGTACCCAACTCTCACCTGTGGCTCCTCGAAGTTGGGTTCTTCCCAGCGGCCACACCCCGGGCAACCGTCACGACCGGCGGGCTAAACCAGGTGAGGGTCTCCGGTGTTGTGTGTGCCTCCACACCCGGTATGCCTGACTCCCCGAACTTCCCACCTCCCCTCTCAAAAAGTCCTACGGTGGGGGCGACAGCAACCCCGTAGGCGGCCCAGACTAACTCGGGTCGTTCTTCCACTAAAACAAAACCGTGACCCATAGTGGAGTTCGGCAGCCGTCTGGGATGTCCGAGCAGCCCCTATTTAGGGATAGCACTGCTTGCCTCCTCGCGGAGGAAGGGGCTAGAAAATGTGCCCCTAAAAAAATTGCTGGTTCTCACGTCTTCTGCAGCCGGCCGCGGCTCGCAGATCGCAAACTACGCGGTCGTAAAACTCAAACAAACAACAATACCCCCCGTCCCCATCCCCCTCGCCATACTCTCCAGGCTGCTCGGGTGAGTCCACTCACACTAGCAGCCTGGAATGTTCGTTCCCTTTTAGACAATCCTAAGAGCAACCGGCCGGAACGGAGGACGGCGCTAGTCGCTCGGGAACTGGTGCGCTACAAGGTGGACATTGCTGCTCTCAGCGAGACCCGATTCTCTGAACAGGGTCAGCTGGAGGAGGTGGGGGCCGGCTACACTTTCTTCTGGAGCGGCCGGCCAAAAGGCAGAGCGACGCGACGCTGGTGTTGCCTTTGCCATTCGTAACGACATCGTGGATCGCCCGCCCCGTCTGCCGCAGGGTATCAATGATCGCCTGATGAGCCTCCGCCTGCCTCTTCGGGGAGACCAGTTCGCCACCATCATCAGCGCCTACGCTCCCCCAATGACGAGCTCTGATGCGGCGAAGGACAAATTCTACGAGGACCTGCACGCCTTGCTGGCGACTTAGCCGAAAGAGGACAAGCTAATTGTCCTTGGTGATTTCAATGCCCGCGTCGGGACGGACCACGCTGCCTGGCAGGGAGTGCTGGGTCCCCACGGTCTCGGTAGCTGTAACGATAATGGCCTCCTTCTTCTGCGCACGTGTGCGGAACACCGTCTCCTGCTGACCAACACCTTCTTCCGCCTTCCGACGCGGGAGAAGGCCACGTGGATGCACCCTCGGTCGCGGCGCTGGCATCTGCTGGACTATGTTCTCGTCCGGAGGCGAGATCGACAGGACGTGCTGGTAACCAAGGCGATCCGCGATGCCGATGGTTGGACAGATCACCGCCTTGTCATCTCCCCAGATGAGGCTCCGACTGCAACCCCGACGAAGGCCCCAAGGTAAGAGGCCGCCATGTAAGTTAAATACTCTTTTATTAAATTTGCCTGCTCACTGTTTTTGATTTCAGCAACCAAATAACCGAGAAACTGGAGGACCTGCATGCTCCAGATGATAACGCTACCGTGGAGACACGATGGTGTCAACTGCGAAATGTCATCCAGTCCACCGCCCTCGATGTACTCGGACGCGCACACCGTCGACACCAGGACTGGTTTGACGACAATGACGCCGACATCAGCAACTTACTCGCGGAGAAGAATAGACTACACAAAGCCTACATGGACCTTCGAACTGACGCCACCAAAGCAGCCTTCTTCAGATGCAGGCGCCTTGTACAACAACGGCTGCGGGAGATGCAGGATGCCTGGATGATCCGAAAGGCTGAGGAAATCCAGGGTATGCGGACCGCAATGAAATGAAAAACTTTTTTTCAAAGCCATCAAAGCCATCTACGGCCCGTGTATCAAGGGGTCCGCACCGCTGCTCAGCTCTGACGGCACAACACTGCTGACAGAGAATCGCAAATTCTGAAGCGCTGGGCCGAGCACTTCAGAAATGTCCTTTAACTGTTCATCAGCCATCTCCGATGCTGCCATTGACCGGCTCCCCTCAAGTGGACACGAACAATGACCTGGATCTCCCGCCTTCCCTACCAGAAACCATCCGGGCCGTGCAGCAGATTTCCAGCGGTAAAGCACCGGGATCTGACGCAATCCCACCGGAAGTATACAAGCACGGTGGGCCCCGGCTGATGGCAGAACTCACAACACTCTTCCAGGAGATGTGGCACCAAGGACAAGTTCCTCAGGATTTCAAAGACGCGACCATCGTCCATCTCTACAAACGGAAGGGGAACCGGCAACTCTGTGATAATCACAGAGGCATCTCGTTGCTCAACATCGCGGGGAAGATCTTCGCCCGTATCCTTCTCAATCGTCTTAACGGTCACCTAGAGCAGGGCCTGCTTCCGGAAAGCTAATGTGGCTTCCGCCGACACCGCGGAACAACCGATATGATCTTTGCCGCCCGCCAGCTACAAGAGAAGTGTCAGGAGATGCGAACTCACCTATACACTACCTTCGTGGATCTAACGAAAGCCTTTGACACGGTGAATCGTGACGGACTGTGGAAAGTCATGCAGAAATTTGGCTGTCCTAAGCGGTTCACGCACATGGTACGTCAGCTTCATGACGGGATGACGGCGCGCGTCACTGACAACGGACGGTATCCGAAGCATTCGCAGTGACCAACGGAGTGAAGCAGGGCTGCGTACTGGCCCCCCACCCTCTTCAGTCTCATGTTCTCGGCTATGCTGATGGACGCCTACCGTGATGAGCAGCCTGGTATCCGCATCGCCTACAGAACTGACGGGCACCTTCTCAACAGTCGGCGTATGCAGGCTCCAACGCGCGTGTCTACGACTACAGTCCATGACTTGCTCTTCGCGGACGACTGCGCCCTTAACACCGTGACAGAGGAGGACATGCAAAGGAGCATGGACCTCTTCGCCGGAGGGCTGCGCCGATTTTGGATTAACAATCAGTACAGCCAAACAGTTGTCATGCACCAGCCGCCACCCAGCGCAGAATACAATGCTCCTCGAATCTATGTCAACGGTGCTCTACTCAAAAACGTGGAAACCTTTCGCTTATCTAGGAAGCACGATGTCGCGCAACACGAGAATCGATGACGAGGTTGCCCAACGGATCTCCAAAGCTAGTCAGGCTTTCGGCCGGCTGCAGTCCTCCGTGTGGAATCGCCACGGTATTCACCTGAACACCAAACTGAAGATGTACAAGGCCGTCGTCTTGTCGACACTCCTTTACGGAGCGGAAACCTGGACCGTCTACTCGAACCAAGCCAGGAAGCTGAATCACTTTCATCTCAGCTGCCTCCGCAGAATACTGAAGCTGAGATGGCAAGACAGGATCCCGGACACGGAAGTCCTGGAGCGGACCGGAATCCTCAGCATCCATGCCATGCTGAGGCAAGTGCAACTGCGATGGAGCGGCCACCTGGTAAGAATGGACGACGAGCGACTACCCAAACGACTTTTCACGGTGATGTCGCTACGGGTTCTCGCAGGCAGGGGAGGTCAAAACGACGCTACAAGGACACTTTGAAGACATCGCTGAAGCAACTGCAAATCAACTCTGCGACCTGGGAGGACCTCGCCCAGGATAGACCGGCATGGAGAAGATCAGTGAAGACTGGTTCAGCGATCTATGAGGCCAACCGGATCGCCGCTGCCAAGGCCAAAAAGAGCGGCACGAAAGTCACCAGCGCCCCGGACCAACACCGCCAATGCCCAGGCTCCCTGCCAACGTGCCCGTGCTGTCAACGCATCTTCCGCGCGCGAATCGGCCTGGTTGGACATCTTCGGACGCAATGCACAAACAATCCGACAATTCCAATTTCTACGTCAAATTCTGCTAACCCTCCTTCTGACTCCCCTACCCTCACTCCTGTCATCAATTCCATTGCTCCCACCATCACAGAGACCACATCCATCTACTCATCGCCTGTTACCCCTACCACCGCAACCACCGCAACCACCACCGCCTTCACTACCACCACCACCACCATCAGCGATGGGGAATCTCTCCTAAGCTGTACTCAATGCGACCGCACATTCACCTCACGAATCGGCCTGGTCGGTCACTTGCGAATACATCGTACAGAGACCGGTGAGCCAGTGCCTGGAGCACCATCACACAGCAGAGGTCGTCGCCTCCACTGCCCTCACTGTCCTCGCGCATTCACTCATCGCATAGGCCTATTCGGTCACATGCGCATCCATAACAGCGGAATTAACCACAATGCCGACAACACCGATACACCATGCACACCCTCCGCTCCTGCCATTCTTAGTGCCCCTGCCACCCCCACTACCAGCAATGACATCCTCCCCAGCCTCTACCGATTTCTCCTGCCCACACTGAACCCGCAACTTCAACTCACGCATCGGCCTGGTCGGTCACCTGCGAATCCATCGCATGGAGGTTGGTGAACCAGTGCCTGGGGCTCCGACATACAGTCGACGTGCCCGCCTTCACTGCCCTAACTGCTTTCGCACATTTACACACCGCATGGGCCTATTAGGACACATGCGCCTCCATGACAACCTCCGGTAAAACCACCGTAGGCTAACCTACATCAGCGCACACTACCTACACCAATGCATCGACAACACTCTCACAATCACCATTTACCACAGTATATCACGGTTTCCTAGAAACCGTGGCTGGGAAGTCTGCCAATCTGACGCTTCCACCAGACCACGCCGTCGGCTCAGTGTATGTGCTGTGTGTGTCGAGTGGCTGACCAGTGAACTGGGAGTCAGACGGCGATGGCTGCTCCATATCCCCTGAGTTTGTGAATCCTGGTGTGTGCGTTATGGGGGCCAGGTCGTGCTGTGGCGCGCGAAGACGGGTACGCCGATCCGTCAGTTAATGCGCCCACTCCCACATCAGGCAACTGACTGGCTCGGACAGTGGTCTGATTGTGGGGTGGGGGAGAGTGAGGTCGAGAGCTCAGCGTATTTTTCCTCACTATAAACAATCTGACGCGCTTGAAACTATCACGGTGCGCTAAAAGCCGTGGCTTGGAAGGTTGCCAACTGACGGGATAACTCGGACCGCGTGGTCAGCCCAATGTGTGTTTTGTGTGGAGTGGCTGACTGGCGGACTGAGAGTCAGGTTGCAATGGCTCCTTCTTAATGTGGCCTTTATGGCACTCCCACTCCGTGGGATCCGAGCCAGGTGTGGTGGCACGCCCAGGGGCGGCTTAGGCCGCGCCAGCCACCTGCGCCCTCTCCCATCTCCGGTCTTCTTGACTCTGTCTTGACACCGGACTCAGGTGGGGGAGGAGGGGGAGGTGCGGTAGCTGCAGCGCAAGGCTACTATCACTTAAAACTAATTCACGCGCAAGTCACCGTCCCTGCACCACCTGGTGTGGAGCATACGGTGGACCTCGTCGAAATCGACGGTCGAACTGCCAAGTGATAGTAGCCTTGCGCAGCAGCCACCGCACTCTCTCCTCCTCCCCCACCTGAGCCCGGTGTCAAGACAGAGTCAAGAAGACCGGAGATGGGAGAGAGCGCAGGTGGCTGGCGCAGCCGGAGCCGCCCTGTGGCCACCACACCTGGCTCGGATCCCACGGTGGAGTGCCATAAAAGGCCACATTAAGAAGGAGCCATTGCAGCCTGACTCTCAGTCCGCCAGTCAGCCAATCCACACAAAACACACATTGGGCTGACCACGCGGTCCGAGTTATCCCGTCAGTTGGCAACCTTCCAAGCCACAGCTTTTAGCGCACCGTGATAGTTTCAAGCGCGTCAGATTGTTTATAGTGAGGAATATGCGCTGAGCTGTCGACCTCACTCTCTCCCCCATCCCCACAATCAGACCACTGTCCGAGCCGGTCAGTTGTCTGATGCGGAAGCAGGCGCAGCTGCTGGTGACCTCGTCTACGTGTACTACGTACACGACCTGGCCCCCCCAAACACAAGCACCAGGATTTCACACAACAGGGGGTTGAACGGCTTACATCTCACATGTTTGAGATAGCCAGAGGTCACGTTAAGAAGGAGCCATCGCAGCCTGACTCTCAGACAACCAGTCAGCCACCCCACACAAAACACACATTGGGCTGACCACGTGGTCCGAGTTATCCCGTCAGTTGGCAACCTTCCAAGCCACGGCTTTTAGCGCACCGTGATAGTTTCAAGCACATCAGATTGTTTATAGTGAGGAACATGCACTGAGCTGTCGACCTCACTCTCCCCACCCCCACTATCAGACACTGTCCGAGCCGGTCAGTTGCCTGATGTGGGAGTGGGCGCATTGGCTGACGGATCGGCGTACCCGTCTTCGCTTGCCACAGTACGACCTGGCCCCCATAACGCACACACCAGGATTTACAAATTCAGGGGATATGGAGGAGCCATCGCCGTCTGACTCCTAGTCCACTGGTCAGCCACTCGACACACACAGCACATACACTGAGCCGACGGCGTGGTCTGGTGGAAGCGTCAGATTGGCAGACTTCCCAGCCACGGTTTCTAGGAAACCGTGATATACTGTGGTAAATGGTGATTGTGAGGGTGTTGTCGATGTTTTGGTGTAGGTAGTGTGCGCTGATGTAGCTTAGCCTCCGGTGGTTTACCGGAGGTTGTCGTGGAGGCGCATGTGTCCTTGCTTACACATGTCATGACTGTCATATCTAACGTGCTTCCGTCAATACATACGGTAAGAAGTCCCTTCCTTCTTTCAACATGTTTACTCAGCGACACATGTCAATGCTGCGTTTTCTAAATTAGTAGAGCCAATACACACCATCATCAGCCACGTACTCGGTTAACAATGTGCATTCACCGACACACGTCATGATTGCCGTACATACAATCAATTAATGCTGTTAGCAGTCCCTTTCTCATTTCAACAATTCTACTCCCCGAAATATGTAACTTCAGTCTTATCCATTATTCGTACGTTAAGAAATAAAGTTAAATGTCCTTTCCTCATTTCAACACACTTACCAACTAACAAATATCACTGTAGCATTATCTAAATTACAAACCTCAATACACACCGTTCGCTGACACGTACTTGGTTAAACTTGTGTATTTACCGACACAAATCATGACTTCCATATCTAACGTATTACAATCATTACTTCTGTTAGCAGTCCATTTCTCATTTCAACAAGTCCACTCCAAGACACACGTCACAACCGTCTTATCATACTTACTACGCTCAATACTCACCGATAGCAGATCGTCCCTCATTTCAAAATGCACACGTTCCCAAAGATGTCATGACCGGCACATCAAACTTACTATGATCATTTCCTACTGTGAATAGTCCCATCCTCAATTAAACTAGTGTACTAACCGACACACGTCACTACTGGCTCTTCTAACTTATTTCACTAAACACACACTGCTAGCAGAAAGTTCCTCAGTTTAATATGTCAATCACCAACACATTCATTCCTGGCATATCTTACTTACTAAAGTCAATACGAACTGTTAGCAATCCCTTCCACATTTAAGCATGTTTATACACAGAAACACTCATGTGTGCCTTATCTAACTTATTATATTCATAAACTATGGTTGGCATTCTCGTTCTCATTTCAACAATTCTACTCACTGACACACTTCACTACTTCATTATCTTACTAACTACCCTCAATGCACACCGCTATCAGGCACTTACTCAGCTGAACATGCCTACTCACTGACTCATTCATGTTTGCCTTATCTAACTTACGACGGTCAATACATATGGATAGCATTTCCTTCCTCATTTTAACAAGTCTACCAACGTGTACATGTAACAACTGTCTTATCTAACTTACGATGGTCAATACATATGGATAGCATTCCCTTCGTCATTTTAAGAAGTTTACCCACGGACATATGTCCCAACCGTCTTATCTAACTTTCTACGCTCAATACACACCATTAGAAGACCCTTCCATATTTCAAAATGTTTTCTCGCTATCACATGTCATGACTTCCATATCTAACTTGCTTCCGGCAATACATACGGTTAGCAGGCCCTTCCTTTTTTTGACATGGTTGCTGCCTTATCTAAATTAGTAGCCCCAATACACACCACAATCAGCCACGTACTCGGTTAACAATGTGCATTCACTGACACATGTCATGATTGCCGTAAATACAGTCAATAAATGCCGTTAGCCGTCTATTTCTCATTTCAACATGTCTACTCTCCGAAATATGTGACTTAAGCCTTAGCCATCTTACTTTCGTTAAGAAACAACGTTAGATGTCCCTTCCTTATTTCATCAAACCTACCAACCAACAAATCGCACTATTGCCTAATCTAACTTACTAACCTCAATGCACACCATTAGAAGACACTTCTAAATTTCAGCATGTCTGCCCAACGACGAAGGTCAATACATATCGATAGCAGTCCCTTCCTCATTTCAACTAGACTACTCACGGATTTATTTCACAAACGTCTTATCTAACTTGCTCCACTCAATTCACACCGTTAGCAGACCCTTTCATATTTTAACATGTCTACTCGCTGACACATGTCATGACTGCCATAACTAACTTGCTTCCGTCCATACATACGGTTAGCAGTCCCTTCCTATTTTCAGCATGCTTACTCAGCGACGCAGGTCATTGCTGTCTTATCTAAATTAGCAGCCACAATACACACCATAATCAGTCGCGTACTCGGTTAACAATGTGCATTCACCGACACATGTCATGATTGCCGTAAATACAGTCAATAAATGCTGTTAGCAGTTCTTTTCTCATTTCAACAAGTCTTCTCTTCGAAATATGTAATTTCAGCTTTACCCATCTTATTAACCATAAGAAACAACGTTAGATGTCCCTTTCTTATTTCAACAAACCTACCAACTAACAAATCTCACTATTGCATAATCTATCTTACTACCCTCAGTACCTAACGTCACCAGAAGCCGTTTTATTTCCCCTGCTAATGGTCAATTCATTAATCCTCCCCAATCATTTGTACTCCCTCCTAGTCCAGGCGTTCCACCACCCAAGACCAGTAGTTCTCACGTTAGTCAACATACCTCCTTTTACCTCCATAGTAGACCCGGTTTCCCACCCCATTCATCCTTGTAGCTGCTTGCCCTCCCCCACTAGTCTCCATCTTCCGTCTAGCGTTCCAAATTTCAAGTTAACTACCAATCAGCATACCCCAGGTTTAAGTCTCCTGGTATTCCGACATCTAAAAATGGTATCCTCACGTGTTTTGGATCCACCTCTCGGCCTTTTGTTACTAACTTTCTATGTGCCAATAATTCTGGACACGTTGACGGCTACTATTCATCAAATAAAAACAACATCCAACCTACTTATACAGCTCCAATTTTTTTCTAACTGACATTGACAATAACCATCCTGCTCCTAACACATCAAATGTTATATTGTTGAATGCCAGATCTGTTATAAACAAGAGGGCTCAAATCAGAGCCATTGTTCTCGAAATGACGCCCGAAGTTATATGCATAGCAGAATCTTGGACGCATCTCCTAATTCCTAATTCTTCCCTTTTCATAAATGACTTTGACTCCTACCGCCAAGACCGCAAAACTAGGCGTGGGGGCGGTTGCCTTCCTTATATTAGATCTTAAAGCACTTTGCCTATGACCTGAGTGTCCGTTCATTCTCTGGAATTTTCTGCCTCGCATCCATTATTCTCTCCCCACAAAAGGGTTATTCTCGGATGTAGCTGCAATCCTCCAAAAGCATCAGCCCATGACGATGAAAATCCTTGCACATTTGTTAAAATTAGTTTCGTAATCGGCTTTCAATGTTAAAATAATCGCTGGAGATGTTAACTTCCCTGAAATTGATTGGCTTTCAAATATTTGTCCACCTAGGCTTCAGTTTTTCCAAGATATTATCAATTTTTCTATCTAGTTTCAGTTTATGCGCTCTCCAGCAAGAGATAATCACACTCTACACCTGATCTTTACCAATAGCATTGCCCCTCTGGTCTTTGCTTACAGAAAATACCTTTTTGCTAGTGACCATGTATTAATTCACTGTTGTCTACCGCTAGCCTTTTCAAAAAAAACCAGCATAGTTTGGACATACCTAAATTATTATTTTGTGGACAACGAATTAATAAACAACTACCATGGATCCTTGGATTGACATGCCTTTCCTTCCTGCAATGATGCAAAAGTTCTTCGTAACGTTATGTCGCATGTATCCACAGACATCTTATAATGCGTGCCTTGTAAATATCTCAAGCCTAGCTCCTCGGATTCTCTTGTTCCTCACTTTCTTTAGCACAGACTAAAAACGTTGAGATGGTAGCTCATAACTCTTCTACTAGTTTTTTAGCTGTACATATCGAAATCACCAAAATTTTGAAAATGGCTTCAAAGATGCGTCAAGCGCGAAACAGGCTGAGCAAATCACTTGCTCTCAGTGATCCGAACCTTACCAAATTAGTTGCTGAAATCTTCCGATATCAGTATTCGTCTAAGTGTGGTCACGAAATTCCGCCTTTTCTAAATGAAAAAAAAATTCCACATAGATAACACTGAAAAGTCGGAATTCTCATGCACTGTTTGCAATTCCCTTTTGTGCTCCGCTTTCTGATAGAAATTTCAATCCAATCGATGTCTCTTCAGACATTGTTAGGGAACGGATGATATCCCGAAATCAATTATCAAACAGGCATAGACCCTTCCCAGGTAGCTTAGCTATTTATTCTGTTTATATTTGCAGCGGATTTCTTCCCGAAAAAATGGAGGACATCGATTATATTTCCAGTTTTCAAGTCTGGATCTCGATGTTAACAACTATCGGGTGTGCATAAACCCCATCTCTAACAAAACGTCTTGAAAAGATAATTTTCAATAAAACTCTTGATTTTTATCTATCTGATCAGCTTCTCAGCGCTACTCAGCATGGACTTTTACCTTAGAAATCGTGTGAATCATCTCACTTAGCCTTCTTTAATCTTACCACTTCCCTTTGTTATAAACAGAAGTCGGTGGTAGTTATCTATTTTGCTCTTAGTAATGCCTTTGAAAAGGTGCCCATTAGACGTAATTTGGGAAAATTAGAGGCCCTCGGCATCCGGCCTCCATTACTTGACTTCATCAGGTTTTGCCTATCCAACCGCTATCAGAAAATCATGGCCTGTAATAGCTACTCAACACCTCACTCGACCACAAGTGGTGTACTCCAAGGCAGGCTTCGGGGCCCACTACGCTTCCTTTTTTATAACAACGATATTTCAGCAGAAATTAGAAATTCGCAAACGCTCATTTATGCCGATGACCTTAAGTGTGTTTATTCATATTCTATGGATACTGCGTTGATAAAATCAACTCTGATCTGTTTTGGCTGTCGCAATGGAGTTCAAAGTGGCAGATGGAGTTTTCTTCGTCCAAGTGCAGTTTAAAGTGCTTCGACACTGTCAAGCTTCCAGGCTTCATGATCTTTCACAGTAGCCAACTCTCTGAATGCTTCACTCTAAAGGACCTAGGCTTGACTTCTACAAATAAGCTCACTCTATCGCCTCATTCATAGGCTGCTCAGATATCACATATAATGTTTCTTCCTGGAATAAAACTTGTACTTTATCAAATGTTTGTTCAACCCGTCCTCGAATATTTCTGCCCCCTCGTTGGTCTAATGAATGCCCGTGACCACAGTAAAATCGAAAATCGTCAGAGTATTTAATCGTAGCCTCTTTCCACGTACTGGGTACATTTCGTGTAGGGAGAGATGTCAGTTGGTGAACCTTACATTTTTGTGGGTTCGACGACTCGAAGCTGGCCTGTTTTCTGTTTTGCATTTACTCCAGCCATACTCTACGAAGTAATGATGGTCTCACCCCAATAGACCGGTTTATGTCACGCGTAATTCCTCGGTGGTTATTCCATTGCCCCTATGCTCTTCGTATAAACACTCCCCCTTTTCTGCATCCAAATATGTATTCCTGTGCAATAATCTTTCTCTAGACCTTAGGTCATCGCCTAAGGTATCAGTATTAAAATTGAAATTATAGAGGCACCTTACATCAGAAAGCTTACAGCCATTTTTGGATGTTTAATTCCCAAACACTCAACATCTGCCCCTCGAAAAGGGTCATCCAGGGATTTAAGGTCAGATAACACATGCGTTACTCGTTCAAATTCAAACATTTACTTAGATTTTCAAGAGACCCTGTTTTTAATTTGCTGATAAATCCACTGCTACTCTTCCCCCCCACACCATGCAGCGATAATCTCCACGACCTACTGGGTAGTATTCTTCCCTGTGCCCTAGATTATGGCATTCCTGACAAACGCGTTTTTTGAATGGACAGAAATGAAAGAAATCCCAATCACCATATTGTAGCCTCTACGGCACTCCTTCGCATGCGATACCCAAACAGCCCACATGGTTTTGTGAAATCCTGATGTAACGTGTGGGGTCAGGTCATTTGTGGCACACACAGACGGGTTTTTAGTTCTGTCAGCTACTCCGTCCGAGCTCAGTAGCAGTTAGTAGGCCGACTTGGACTATCGACTGACGCAAGGGAGAGGAAAGTGTAACATTGACTCCGAGTTTCGGAAAACTACCAGCTGAAGATCCAAATCAGCGCAAGCAGTGTGTGTTTGTGTGCGGTGACCAATTGGTGGAATGAGAGTCAGGCTGAATTGTTCCCTTCTTAATGTGGCCCTTACGACACTGGCACTCAGTTCGGATCCAAGCCACCCCCTCCCGTTTGTTCTTTGTTACAATCCTGATCCAGTATACGCAAATCAGACGTGTGAGACAAAAACTGAGGGGGAAGGTTTGCTGGCACACCTAGGTGTAGACTCACGTCGTACAATCCACCTGCGCCTGCTCCCGTCTCCCTTTTCTCAACCGTTATCAAATGAGGTCCTAGAGGAGGGTAGGGGAGAACGCGGTAGATGCTCTGCAAGCCTACTATCAATATGAGCTACTTCACTCGCACGTTGCTGTCCATGGGCCTACTCTGTTGCGGGGCACATGAGGGACAACAGCGGAAACGACAGTCGATGCGTCGTAGCACATGTACAAACACAGGCTAGCAGTTCCACTAGTTGAATACAAAAAGTGATATTTAAATGTTCGCGGCACCTTTCGTTTCCACGGGGGACAGAACTTACCCGATTACACTGCAAATTCCAACCAACTCTCCGTGAAGTACTCGCGAAAGTCAATTTTGTCGCTGCAGTAAAGCGGCTGGGAATTACACATCTGTGCCAGTCGTTTAGAATTTTAAGAAATTTCCATAAGTCGTTGGCGGGATTTTCACGAATGTATGCCTTAGTAATACACTAATTAAAGTTAATTTGTAAATGCGAACATTTCAAGCACCAACTGAGTGCAATAGTTTGGGGATTCCCTGCTGAACGGAGTGATGTTGCCGCCTGCTCGAAAGCAAAAAACGGAGATACTTTGTGACAGCAACAGCCAATGTCAAAAGCATATAAGCGCACACAATTTAAGTGTTGTAAGAAGCAGAACGAAGGCCGCTTTTGCTAGGTAGTGTATGAAAGCTCTTAAAAAAGTCTAACGAATTTGTGATCCTTTTTACGAAAAAAGACCGAGATGCAGGGAGGAACATTGAAGAGTGAGTTGTTCACAAGCATTCAAAAGGACTATGTGTAGAGAAAGAAGATTGGAAAGCGAAAAGAACGGTGACGGAGTGTAAAATTATACCAATGTAGGTGTCAACCAACAGCCTCCAAATATGAGGCAATATTTCTCTTTGGGTTCTTAACTTGGTTTCCAATAGTCCATATATATATATATATATTTATGTATATAAGGAAGGAAAGAGCTGAGTACTGATTAGCGCAGGCGGAAAGTTTTTGATGATGGGTACACGACTCCACAAACGGCAGCAACGTAGAGGACAGGAGAAAAATGTTTTTTTGGGAAAAAGGGTAGAACACCGCTTCTGAATGCCAAGACCGGTTAAGATAACAGGACAGTTAATCTAACACCAAAGTTGTACTCAGGTCTGTGTACAAGGAAGACTGGCGTTCATCATGGTTCAGAATTTTCCATCAGGTGGCAGCCAAGCTCGTCCACGGCAGACCTTGCGTCATTCAGAAGCTAAAAAAGAGCACAAATGAAAGGATAGATGCGGAGGGAAACAGCGAATTCTAATATGTTTTAGAATTAACGGTTCCGAAGAAGTAACATTTTGCAAGCTTTATCGGAGGTGTGCGGTTGAAAAAGCGAAGATAAACTGTATCGACGTCGGCAAATTCGTGACGGCTTCTCAGTCACCACCTATCATGAATACGAATAGTGAGAAAAATCATTCAAATACAATAACCTCAGGCGGTGAACATGAATAAGGGTTGGGCATCAGAGTTCAACACCGAATGGCATGCGAACCATGTCATGAGAAAGTCATGAGAACCTTTCATGGGTGCAGATGTAAAGTAATCTTTCCTTTGAATGCTTGTCTTTTTTAGATTCTTACTATGTTAGTTCAACAGCCTACTTGACTATAGGACTATTCGATGGGCGTAATTTTCGAGTGACTTTAAAAATTCCCAAGTTGAATGTGACAGAGCATGAACTCACGACAGTTTTTAGAACGTTCAGATTGATGGTCAAATAGACCAATTTTAAAATCACAGCTCTTCCCGAATCACTGGCGTGCGAAGGAAAATAAAGGGGAAGTGACTATTCTATTCAACGTAGTCTTTTTCGTCGGAGCGAAAACAGCCCATTTCTAGGGGTGGGCCCATATGGAGTCGAATAAAAGTCATCAACGTGATCCCTACGTCCCTTAGGGAACATTCTGCTACCAATGATTCGAGGAGACTTAGACGACAAAAACCACGCTAGGATGCCAACAAGCCGGCCGAAGGGAGATGTCCAAGTAGACGTAAAACCAATCACACGAGGCAGCACAGCCCACAGAAATGCTGTGTAAAATCAATGCAGTGCCCTAAAATATATTTTTTACACGGTATTCAGCAGTCGTCAGAGAGACTTGAGGGGCACTTCAGAAAGATGGGGCAGCACTGTGCCCCCAATAAGACACATTCCTTTTTTTCGCGGATTCAGCGACAGGAAAGTTTAATTACGCATAGAAATAAGACCTTTGTAATGGGAGATATTTCACTAACAATACGACTGTTTAGAAATAAACGGTCATTCACAGCAGTACCTCCGGAAGAGGAAATGAGGAGAGAAAAGACTGAAGCATTGTACGTGCCGGTCGAGTAAAGGTGTAGGAGGCGAGAGTACAGGAGATCTCAGTGAAGACGCAAGCGTTCACATAAGTGACACCGATGTCAGAGTTAGCTTGTGTAAGGAGTTCAACGAGAGCCGACTCACTCCTCGCCAGAAGCACGGTGTTTAGAGAGTCTTCCACAGCGCTCAAAAGGTTTCCACGCCAGGCGTCCACATGTTCAATTTCCATAGCTGTGGAAGCAACAAAACGACATTCGGATGAAAAAAAAAACACGCCAAAAGACAAAGGAAATAGTAAGGCATATAAACCAAAAAAGCAAAAAGAAAACTGCCCAAGCGGACAGTCAAGGCTGGGCATGAAAAACAACATCCAACATATAGCATCTGCAGCGTCCAAACGCAACTAAAATCACTGTTTAGGGGGATTACACATTACGATTTCAATGCATCACGAATTATCGTCCTTCGCCGTAGCCATCATCGGCAGACCACGAACGAGTTTGAGCCAAGTAGCGCGCGAGACCTGTAGGGCAGAAGACGTGTTCGCAGTCCACTGCCGTAACCAGCCAAGACTCCAGCAATACGTGCAACTGAACGAAGTACCAA
>WEDG01005444.1:0-22406 GCA_017591395.1 Schistocephalus solidus
TTTAAACTAGCATCACCAAGTCTTGAAAAACCCTGGGTACTTCTCTCCGCTTTGGCAACCCCTGACGATGGTCTCCAGGTTCAGCTGAGGATCTGGGCGGTTCTGACAGCTCTGCTTTCGGATCGGACCATGCAGCCTGGCAAAGGTCACACGTCACGATGATCCCACGACACCGTCCCGTCTGCGTCTTTGACTGGTGTCCACAGATGAGTCCGTCCCTCTCACCTCCACCGGTGGTTGCAGCCTGGGCGACTATCTCTCACGACAAGCGCGTGTCGCGAACTCATACGCTGGTCAGCATCATCACAGATCTATCCCATTGCATCTAGCCATTAATGTTTTAGTGAAGCAGCTTTTCTCCCATTTTAAATTGAAGTGGCTCCGCCAACCCGGCCTCCACCCCTACCGCAGGAGCTTTTTACCGCTCTTTCAGTTCACCGTTTGCGTTAAAGATTACTGTCTTTTATTGCTCCAAAAACGGCAAACCGTTCTGAACGGATACGCCCACCATATTGTTCATATTTCTGCTTAAAGCACATAGCCGCTCACATAGAAAACGGAAAATATCCACTTTAGATGATGAGAGCAATTGGCGATACTAAGTTTGAAATGATTCTAAATTCTAAAAGGGCAGAATGACATTGTGAGATAAAACGGAAGAACGGAGAAAACTTGAGAAACAGATCTGGAAGTATTATCATTGCTAATTGCTAGATACTCCCTACGCCTTTCTTGCGCGATCTTCATTTTGAAGCTTCTGAAATATTTGTGTCATCCTTCAGTGGACCGATAACGAACAAAATGGACGGATCCCTTAAGCCAGTTGCGTTATTTTAAAAGTCAATTTTGAAGAAAGTGTGGAACCGTTGAAGAAGCAGCATTTAATATAAAGGTATTTTTGTGGAATGAAATTAGGGGCCTTTGTTATGGACTTGCTATGTATTGTGGAAAAATTGGCTCGTTATTTGAAAAAAGCGGCCAATCCAGAGTGCTTTAAAATTATTAAATAATTCTTAGTTTGAGCAAAGTAGAAATAGGTACGTTGGTTCTGGCTTTACAGAGAAGGAGACTGGAAAAAATATTAAGTAAGGCGTGATCACTTTAAAAAGAGTTTTTAAATGAAATTCATAGCGCAGGATGGATCAAAACTATATAACAAAGCTTAATTTCTATATTTTCTAGTCACTTCTTTAGCTGACGTAAATGAGATCATGTTTGCGAAATAAATCGGTGTTCATCAAGTTCTAAAATTTTGGCGATGTATTTGCATGCCAAAGGCCAATATCTGCATTTTCATCTCCTTAGTTGATCATGGCATCGACGGAGCTTCTGTAACTCCAAAGAGTTCACAGAGCAAGAGCTTTTATTACCAGGAATAACAAAAGGAAGATAATAGAGCCACCAGACCGCTTACTTATGGCTGAATTTTTGTTACTTGGAGGACGAGCTAAAGAGCGAAAGCATGGTTCCTCCGGAAAACGAAGAAATGCTAAAAGATCGTAAAGGAGTAATGTACAGAGACGACGATTTAACGTCAAAGAAGACAACCACAGCTTTCACGTTTTTCAACATGACTCACATGTTGATAAAACTAAAATTATCAAAAGCGAACTTTGAGTCTGAAACTCGAGCATGAGCGATGTTCCTGCGATGCACACAATATCCGGAGTCAAAATAAAAAGCTACTGTTCTTAAGTCTGCAGTCACATTTCTTTTCACTGAATGAGCGCGCTACGATGGTGAAACAACACTGAGAGCTTATTTGTGGAAACGGCGGGATACGCCTCACTGGTGTTTATATAA
This sequence comes from Schistocephalus solidus, assembly GCA_017591395.1. Lineage (NCBI taxonomy): Eukaryota > Metazoa > Platyhelminthes > Cestoda > Diphyllobothriidea > Diphyllobothriidae > Schistocephalus > Schistocephalus solidus. Next base: position 1,804 of record WEDG01005444.1, read on the forward strand.
AATGACGGCCGTTGGTGGAAGAAGGCGCGCATTGAAGGTGAAAAAGTGCTGCGGTCTACAACTAGATAAGCCGTGTTACCGTTAACCAAGCTAGTGATTTCATTTTAAAAGAAACATATTTGGGTATATGGTGAATGAAGCCGGTGGGTCCTTAAAGGGAGACAAAAGTTGTTGGTAGTATGGAAAATCATTCGCGAGTTAGGACCGACATGTTGATGGTTCGAAACGATCCTCCCACCAAACGGGCAAAGCGTTTAATAAGTTTGTTGGATGTCAATTACGAGTAGAAAGCTTTGAAAAACATGCTTAAAGCTTCTGAAGAACGCTTTTGAAAATGCAAAAAGGTCATGTAGGGCTGAAGATGAAGCTACGAAAGTTGAGAAAACGTTTTCAAATTTTAGCCGAAAAGAAGCAGTCAGTAGCGATGGAACATGAGAAGGACAAACGCACATAGCCATACAAAGCTTCCTCAGCCATAACATTCAATGAGAAAGATGACACTGCGTCTTTTAGGGCTTGAGGTAAACTGTAAAATAGTTCATTGTAAGGTAAATGGGCGATCGCAGGGATCTCAGAAAAACGAAAGAAAGGTCTCAGGCTATCTCAAAATGACAGCTTAAGTCACAGCCTCTGTACAAGTTAGCCAAGCCTAAGCATATGCCCAAAATACACCCCACTGTCGAAGTCACAACCGAAAAAAGAGGCGTTCAGCTCAGTTCAGTTTATTTTAGGAAAATAGGCTAACACATTTACTTCTGGGTGGATTATTCAAGATTTCTATAGCATTTACTGAAATAAACTGTCGGTATCTAATGGTGCGTGCAGAGGAAGAAATAAAAATACGTCCCGATGCCTGGTGCGCCGAGAGTGGGGGAGCTGCCTCAGAGTAGTAAGGGGTTTTAACGTTCAACGGTTTAAAAGTTTAAACAGTACAATGGTCCCTTATGAAATCTGCGAAGCCAAAACGCGTCAAGATTAGTCAGCTCACATCGTTTTTGGTAGTACAGGTTTCGGTGTTCTGAAGAGAAAACTCTTTGAGTAAAGAAAGGCTGGACTAATTCTATCTTCTTCCGTTCACTAGCGTTCAGAACGTTTAAAAGAAATGAGCAGTATTCCAGACTATGTCTCACATACATTTTGTAAAGGCTTGTTCAAGTATTGACGGTGTAAAAATTTCTGAGAATAAACCCAATAGTTCAGCGTGCTTTCGAGTAAATCAGGGTGAATCGCTCTGACAGATTAAGAATACAAGAATATGATATGCCCATATCCTTTATAATTCCGGGCACCTTAAGGTCGTGACCATCTATGCTTAGGTGGGGCTGATGGTTGTCACCAATAACCATAAAGTAGCTATTGTGCGAAGAAAGGGAAAGGTGCTGTGTACAACATAATTAAGCGAAGGCTTTTAGCTCATTTTTTAAGAGCTCAAGCACGATGTTGCGATCGGCCAGTTTATATCGATAGGCAATTTTGTTATCGTCATCGTACATAAAGGGCCTACCATACTGAAAACAAGCAGGAACATCATTGACAAAGAGGCAAAATAGAAGTAGACCGAGTACGCTACCCTGAATAACTCCAAGCCTCACCTGCGTGGGGTTGAAGATAACATCGGAAATTTTAACTTGTTGTATGTAAGCATCTAAACAGGAGAATATTAAGATAAGAAGCTTGTTACCTATGCCATAGGAGGCAAGTTTCAGCGGGAGGCGATCATGGTCAACATGATCAAAAGCCTTAGTGAAATTAAAATAAATGTTGTTAAGTGCAAAACCGCAGTCTCCAGATTGTAGCACATGATTAAAGAGAGCGAGAGCTGGCAGGTTTCACAAAATCTTTTTTATGAACCTATGCTGAGCAGCATTAAGTATGTTATTGTCTGTTAGATGACGTATCAGCTTGTCTTTCACTAAGGTCTTTAATATCTCCAAGGCTGTGGAAAGTGTATTTATAGGCCTAAAGTCGTCAAGTCACGTAGATAAACCGTGCTTAGGTATAGGCAGAATGTGTGATTCTCTCCATAAAATAGGGAAGGTTTAGCTTTCAAGAGAAAAACAAAATATATTGACACGAGGGACGGAAATATAGCATTTACATCAGCCTTGAGAAAACTGTACTGGACACCATCTGGTCCAGGACTGTAAGATTGCTCTAAACGCCGAATAAATACAGCCAATTCTCAAAGGGTAAAAGTTATGGTTTCGAGGACGTTACCGGTCCAAACCCGGATGTTGGGAAAGGGTGTGACGGATTTCTCACTAAACATTCTTGAAAAGAAATCATAAAAGCTATCTGCCGTCAACTTAGCGTCAGTTCTAGGGTTTCCTTAGGCACCTCGAAGTATTGAGTGCCGCGTTTTTCTCTACGATTTAACTGTGCGTGAAAAAGTTTCGCAACATTTAATGAAGGGTTTTCGGCAAATTTGACCTCATCAGCTAGTAGTTTTTGTTTAGACAGCTTCTTAGCCTGTTCAAAGATTAATTGGATTAAGGGTAGGACGGAAGGGTTGTTTTTTGTAGGGAGAAACGACGTGAGAGTCTTCGCAGTCTACGGTGGAAAGATAAAGGAGGTAATTTAGAATTTATATTTGGTTAGCACCGGCAAAGCACTGTCTAAGCAAACATTAGTAACGAAATAAAATTATGACAATGTGTGCAGATAAAATGTACAAATACATAACTTGTCCTGCTATGTCAACAGTAAGCGATGTTTTAAAAATTAATGGTGAACTAGAAAAAAATAGGCAGTGAAAAACTCCTACCATAAAAAAATGGAGGCAGAGTTCAATAAGCCTTCATTTTTTTAACAGAAGGCAGGAGAAAAAAACTGCTTAGGAAAAAAATGGTCAGGTGGTAGAGTAAGGTAATACGGTAGTAGCATTTCAGAATGAGATAATAAACGTTGAGGTGATTCGTTCTTGATCACTTAGGCGTATGAAACAAAATCTCACGAAAAATGCGTCAATGAACTTAAGTCCTCAGCATCTAAGGACCAGAATTGAATTCTGATGATGGTAAGTATCCAAAGAAACGGTAGCATTTTAGACTGTGTACCACCAAATGTGTATCGTCCAAATGACGTCATCGTTTGGATGACTGGTGATATAAGGAGACATCATATTCATGGGCGACTCCGAGGTAGCAAAAATATAGTTTCAAGAGGGTCACTTAAATTCCTGATGGTCCTTTTATCCGAGTCATGGGGAAAGCTACTGGGAAAAAGATGAAGAAAAATAAAAAGGTTAATAGAATCAGTGTTAAGATAAAATGTGCAGTCTTCGCTTGAATGCAGATAGACTAGTTAACGACCTTATTTCAATTGGCCAGTTATTCCAAAGAAAAACTATACCTAGAAGCAAAGAAGAGAGAGCGTTTACACGTGATTGGATGCAGGAGAGGTATAATTAGTGCAGAATTTCTTAGGTTATAAGGAAGACTAATGGGGGTAATGACAGAAAGCTTGGGAAGAGTTGAACTATTATTTAGTCGGAAAAGGAGACATAATCCTGCTTCAAGTCTCCTGACACAAAGAAATTTTAGCTTCATTAGCTGGCATCTTGTTGAGTAGGAAGTACTTGAAAGAGTCAGAAATAGAAGTTTTTTGTGAAATGTCTTTGGACATTTTCAATTTTTAAACGGCTAGATTCGTTCATTAAACCGAAGAAATGGACAGCAAAAATTCAAGAATGGGAAGTACAAACATACGATAAAAGTCTTAATTTAATTTCAGGAAGGCAGAAATGATAAGAAATAAAGCCGCAAATCTGAGCAGCTTTGGCTGTTATTCTATCGGCATGAGGCGAAAGATCTAATTTATTGGTGTAGCTTAAGCCCAAGACCTTGATGGAGAAACATTCAATCATAGGGCAACCTTCAAAGATAAGAGGTTGTGGCAGCCTTACAGGCCCAAAACTAATGTAGGGACACTTCGAAGATGAGAACTCCATTAGCCATGTGGAGCTCAAGGCCGAAAGAGTGTCTAAGTCTGAATGAATTTGTTCTAGGCACCGTTCGGTCGTAGAGTTAGAGAAGGAATACACGTATTTGAGGTCATCAGCATAAATAAAAGGTTGAGAATGTTTAACTATCGATGAAATATCATTTATATACAGTAAGAACAACAAAGGACCTAATACGGTACCTTGAAAGACACCACTAACAATAGGGGTAGCACTTGAGTTTAAGGACCCTACTAAAACGTTTTGCTTTCGATCATTTAGGTATGATCTAATAAAGTTAGTAAGGGGACTACGAAATCGTATAGCTTGTAGTTTAGCTAGAAGTCGTTTATGAGGCACTTAATCGAATGCCTTACTAAGATCAAAATAGATAACAACTACAGATAAATGATCATTATGAAGAGAGGTTAGTAGATTTAGAAAAGACATGTGGCAGGTTTCACAAGAGCGGTCCGGTAAGAAGCCGTGTTGAGAAAAGTTGGTAATTTGATTGCTTATGCAAAAATCCGTGATTTGTTTTGCAATTAGTTTTTCGAAGAGTTTAGCAAGAGAGGGCGTTTTATGAACACCACGATAGTTATGAATGTCCGAGCGGGAAGCAGATTAAAAAACTGGTATTAAAATAGAAGTTTTCCAGTAATCGGGGAAGAAACCATTTTCGAGAAATACTGAGAATAACTTGCTTATTAAAGGTGGAAAATCCCTTAACTGTTTAATAAGGTTGTTTGGAATGTTATCAGTTCCAACCGAATGTGAATTTTTTAGGTGAGCTATTTCCTTTTGAATACATGAAGGCGAGAAATAAATGGTTGTAAGAAGCGAATTTGACATTAATTATTTTGTTATGGGGAATAAAGCGAGAAATTAATGAACCTAGAACTTGGTACAATGCATCAGTACAAGCATTCACATCCAAACATAGAAAGAAGTCAATCCAATAGTCATGATTAAGATATATTCGGAATTTCCCCATATGTGATGATCGGAAATCACGGAAAAAAACTATATTTTTGGAAAAGATTTCACCAGCCTCGAGTTCTAGTGTAGAGAAAAATATGGCATGGTCAGAACTCCCACTCGGGGCTAAAGGTGACACTGAAAATGGCTGACAATCTCAACAAAAAATTAGATAAAGTAGAAGGAGAGACTAAAAATGAGACAGTTAATAATAGAACTGGAAACACGAAGGACCAATGGCGAGGCACATCTCCAAATAAGAAACGGACAAATTGTTCAAGTGAAAAGAACATTTCTTTGGCCGAAGGCATTCACTCTGACAGCCTAACTGTCCCTTCTCAGAAACAAAAAACGTGCGCGCTTAATTATTCGTATTAAATGCCAGATCTCTGCTTAATAAGATGCCACTGCTCCAGACTCTGGTTTTCATCCACTGCCCCGACATTGTAATAGTTACAGAGACTTGGGCAACACCCTGTGTATCAAACTCTGAACTCAATATTCAAGGGTACGACTATATTCGTAACGATCGACACGAGGGCCGTGGCGGAGGAAGCTGCATCTATATTAAGCAGCCACTTACCTTTCTGCCGTTGGATTATCGACAATTTACCGTGGTAGAAGAGAGTTGTTGGCTCCGAGTAGTTCTTAAAGATAACTACTCTTTACTCGTCGGTTGTGTCTATCGCCCCCCAAACGCAAGTGGGGATTACGATCTCCGTCTCTCACAGGCATTTCATGCCGCAGTTGACCTAAATATGAAGTACTGCTTGATTGCAGGTGACTTCAATCTCCCTGAAGTTCATTGGTTTCCACCTTCCGGTCCTGCAAAGTTCGAAAACTTGCTTGAGGCCATAGATACTGGCATGTGGGATCAGGTAGTTGATTTTTCCCACCCGAGGATCAAACATACTTGATCTTATCTTCTGCAGAGGTTGTCAGCCATTGGCAGTTTCACCTTTAGACCCACTCTGGGAGTTCAGACCATGCTATAGTTGCTTCTTCACTAGAAATCGAGGCTGATGAAACTTTTTCAAAAAAATATAGCTTTTTTTCCACGATTTCCGATCAGCAAATATGGGGAATTACTAACACATCTTAATTCCCACGATTGACTAACTTCTTTCTATGTTTGGATGTGAATGTTTGTACTCGATACATTCTACCAAGTTCTAGGTCCACTCATTTCTCGTTTTTGTTCCTCGTAAGAAAATAATTAATGTCAAGGATGAAGTCTACCTCCCTTTACCTTTCAGCCGTAGATTGCGTAGACTCGCGTCGTTTTCATCGACTAAATGACACTTCCGTCCCTGCCATTGATCCAGCAAATCTTCGAACAGGCTAAGAGGCTCTCCGAAGAAAAGCGACTAGCTGAAGAGGTTAACTTTGCCGAAAACCCTTCGTACAATGCTGCAAAAACTCTTTTCGCGGACTGTAAAAATCGCAGAGAAAAACTCAGTACCCTGTACTTCGAGATGCTTTTGGAAACCCTATAGCTGACGCTAAGTTGACGGCTGATAGCTTCAATGCTTTCTTGTCTAGAACTCATAGTGAACATTCGGTCGCCCCCTTTCCAAACGTCCGGGTTTGGACCGGTAACGTCCTCGAAAACATAACTTTTACCCTCTGGGACGTAACCGTAGCCATTCGGCGTTCTCGCCAATCTTACAGTCCTGGACCAGATGGCGTCCCGGTCAGCGTTCTAAAGGCAGATGCAAATGATATATTTCCGTCACTTCTGTATAAGATATTCAATCTTGCTCTTGAAAGTAAAACCTTCCCTATTTTATGGAAGGAATCGCACATTTTGCCTATACCCAAACACGGCAGAACTACATCATTTCAATTCAATTCAATTCAATTCAATTTATTGAGGGAAATAGGCATGGGCCTTTGAGTACCCTATTTGTAACGTAAAATTAAGTGCGGTATACAGAGAAACCGTGTGGGTTGCCAAGGTACAAAAGGCGGTCATAAAATTTGACAAGTGGTGCACGACTCTCGAGGGTTAAGATAAATGCCCTCATCGCTCAGGTTCGTTGCGGAACATAAAACCGTCAAGGTTCCTTTTAAAGCTTTCCAGCGATGGTGACATCACAACGTCTTCAGGGGGGGCATTCCATGGTTTAACCACTCTGACAGAGAAGGAGAACTTGCGCACATCCAGTCTCGCCTGCTGGACACGCAGTTCCAATGGGTGACCTCGGAGATGGGTCGTGGTGGCAAATTCAAAGAAGTCCGAGAATTCCAGGCAACAATCCAATCCCTTCACAATGCGGAATGTCTGCAGGAGATCACCACGCATTTGCCCATAACCAAAGGGAACAGATTAAGATTCATTAGGCGGGTTGGATATGGCAAGGAGCTTTGACTCTCAAACCATTTTGGTGGCTTTCCTCTGGATTCTTTCGAGGCAGTTTTGATCTTGAACTGTCCAGGGTTTCCAGGCGTGCATAGCATATTCCAAATGTGGCCTAAATGAATGTTCCAAAGGTCTTAGCAAAAAGATCTTCATCGAAATCCAAAAAGGCTCGTCTGATGGCATGCAACACCGAAATTGCCCCTCTTCGCCACTTTCGAGCAGTGAGACGATGGTTTTTAAGGTGGTGGTCATCAGCACACCAAGGTCCTTTTGGGTTTCCACGTCTTTTAAGGCTTCACCGTTGAGAAAGTAACTTCTACTTTCGGCAGATCCAGACGGGTTGCCTAAGCGAAGCATTGTACACTTATCGACGTTGAACCGCAAAAAGCCAATGATTCGACCACTCCTCCAACCAAGTTAGGTTGATCTGCAGTTTATCTTCGTCAGCAGGGCTCTGGATTACATTCCAGATTTTTAATGTCGTCGGCAAACATTGCTGCTTCACAGTCGAGATTCCTGACACAATCGTTCACGTATATTAAAAACAGTATTGGCCCTAGTACTGAACCCTGAGGAACCCCACTCTCGACCGCAGCAGAACTTGACCTCTTGGCCGATTCACACAACCTGGCGCCGACCCACGAGGAAGTTTTCGATCCACTTGAGGAGGTTACCTCTGATTCCAATTCTTTCTAGCTTGTAAAGTAGTCTCTCGTGCGGCACAGTATCGAAGGCCTTTTTGAAAGTCAATGAAGGCAATGTGAACCGCGTGTCTATCTTCAAGTGCTTGGGTCCACCTCTGGATCGAAAACAGCAAATTCGTTGTGCATGATCTTCCTTTTCTGAACCCGTGTTGACAGCTTGATAACAAATTATGAGTCTCTAGGAATTTCACCAATTCGCTCTTGATGATCCTTTCCATAATCTTACCAAGGATGCATGTTGCTTATGGGCCTGTAGTTTGTCACTGACGCCCGGCAACCGCTTTTGTACAAGGGAGTTATATGTGCCAGCTTCCAATCGAAAGGAAGTGTTCCGGAGTCAAAGGACTTTTGAAAGAGCACTGACAAAGTTGCGGAAAGTTCATTGGCGAGTTCTTTTCAGAAGCTTGGGTGGAAGCTCGTCTGGTCCTGGGATTTCGACTCTTTTAGTTCTTTTAATTCCTTTGGATCAGAAATTCTGAGAATAGTATGTGGCTAATGCTTGCAGTCGGCGGGTTATCCACTGAGGGACGAAGGAACCTGGCCCTCGTTTGTGAAGACTGAGCGGTAGAACTGTGAAAAGTACTCGGCTTTTTTTCCCCTGTTTTCAGAAATTTCTGACGCCCATGGCAGTCTTAATCAGCGGTATTTGATGTTTATTCCTTTGTACATCTACGGAGGTAACTGTAGACTAACTTTGATTCTGCGTTGCCTTTGCAGCAAAGGCTTCCTCAAATCTCTTCGCGTTGTAAGAATAAGGCTTCTATTTTGTTTCTCTGTGCTTTGTACTTATTAAAATAGGCGACTTGATTAGACTCCGCGATATTTTCTCCACAACTTGTGCTTCCTGTTTATTTCCCTTTTTAAGTTGCTGTCTAGCCACCCAGGACGCTTGCTGTGATGGACACCTCGTTAGCGGGCAGTCGTTGTCAATAAGTTGCAGAAGAACATTTCGGAAAGACTCCCAATCTTCGTTTACGGTGCTCAAAAATATTGAGGTCCAGTTGATGTGTGTTATATCTGCTCGCATCTGATGAAAGTTTCCTCGCCAAACGTTACGCCGTTTTTCCTCTATAGCAGGGACGACTTTAGGCCAATAAATACACTGCCAGCAGCCTCGAAGATATTAGAGACCTTGATTAAAGACAAGTTGATGCGTCACATAACAGAGAATAACCTACTTAATGCGGCTCAGCATGGGTTTCGAAAAACGATCTTGTGACACCTGCCAGCTCTCTTACTTTGATCATGTGCTACACCCAGAGATAGTTGTTTTGCAATTTACACCGTTTATTTCTGACTTCACGAAGGCTTTTGATCGTGTTGACCACGATCTCCTCCCTGCTGAAACTTACCTCCTTCGGCATAGGTAACAAGCTTCTGAACTTAATATCCTCCTATTTGAATGATCGCGCACAACGGGTAAAAATTTCCGATGTTATCTCCAACCCCACGCACGTGAGGAGTGGCGTTATTCAGGGTAGTGTACTCGGCCCGCTTCTTTTTTGCCTTTTTGTGAACGATGTTCCTGATTGTTTTCAGTATGGTAGGCCCTTTATGTACGCTGATGATTTAAAAGTTGCCTATCGTTATAAACCGGTCGATCGCCACATTGTGCTTGAGCTCTTTAAAAAGGATCTTCATGCCTTCGCTCAGTGGTGTCGCACATGGCGCCTTTCGCCTTCTTGGCACAAATGCTCCGTTATGGTTAGTTGTGACAACCATCAGCCCTCATCTAAGCATAGACGGTCATGACTTAAATGTGCCCGGGTTTATAACGGATCTGGGCATATCATATTCTAGTAGTCTTAATCTGTCAGAGCACTGCGCCCTGATTGTCTCTAAAGCACGCCAAACCACCGGGTTTATTCTCAGAAATTTTAAAACCCGCAATATTAGGACCAGCCTTTATAAAATGTATGTCAGACCTAGTCTGGAATACTGCTCGTTTTTATTTAGCCTTCTGCACGCGAGTGAACGGAGGAAGATAGAATCAGTCCAGCACTTCTTTACTAAAAAGAATTATTACTTCAGAGCACAGAAACCTGTCCTACCAACAACGCTGTGAGCTTACAAGCCCTCGACCCGTTGTGGCTTCGTAGATTACAGAAGGGACTATTTTTACTGTTCAAGCTTTTAAACGGTTTTTACCTTTTAACCCCTTTACATCCCTGAGGCAGCTCGATCACCGTTGGCGCACCAATCATAGAGATGTATTCTTATTTCTTCCTTTGGCACGCACCGTTAAATACCGTCAGTTTTTTTCGGTAAACGCTATAGCAATCTGGAATAAAACTACCCAGAAGTATTAAAAATTCAGCAAAACTATCCTTTGTTTACGAGAGCTGTCACTAGTTTTCTACATTCAGGACACCTTCCGCGAATTTTGGGTGCTGATTCTCTGGAAGCTCTTTTTCCGTTCTGATGGCGTCCACGGACTCTGAATCCTATGCCGGACTTCATGCTGAAGGCAATATTGCTGGCTCTGCAGTCCGTAATCGGGTTATTCCTCAGTCTACAGCTAGCAGCCGCTCGCCGGCATACTTGCTGCTAGTACAGAAGACCAGATCCACAACAACGAAAGGAGAAAGTACTACACTGTGCACCTGTGTCAACACTTCCCTGTCCTAAACTTTTAATCTGTTCAACAAGCTGCAGTTTTTTTCTCCTGAAAATACCTTTTAAAGAACGATCAGGAGTTTTTTTCACTGTCAGCTGGACCCCCTACTGTATATATCCCTTTTGACCTTGCCTGTAAACTGGCAATAAATAAATAAATAGTCCAACGGCAGGAATGTATGAGGTTGCTTAACATAGAAACAGCTTCCCCCGCCACGGCCCTCGTGTTGATCATTCCGAATGTAAGCGTAGCCTAGAATAGTGAGTCCGAAGTCTGATACGCAAGGTGTTGCCCATGTCTCTGTCACAAGTCCAATGTCAGGGCGGTGGACAAACACCAGATTATGAAGTAAATGCATCTTATTAAGCAGAGATCTGACATTTAAAACGAACATTTTAAGCGGGCACGTATTTTGTTTCTGGGACGGGACAGTTAAGCTGTCAGAGTGACTGCCTTCGGCCAAAAAAATGCTCTTTTCACTTGAACTATCCATCCATCCTTTATTTGGATATGTGCTTCGCCATTTTTCCGACGTCTTGCCATTTCTTTTATTAATTCTTTTATATTCATTCGCTATTTCAGCCCGTATTCCGGCTGAAAATACTGCAGAATGCGGATTCTGTAGGTTAGATATTCCCTGTAGCAGGAGCTGTGCCTATGCTTCGTTTTCGAAGATGATTATAAAAGGAAACAATTTTAAGGAACTAATGCAGTTCCTTGAGTTAAACAATCTGTTTTACGATTTTCAGCATGATTTCCGTAGAGGCAAACTTGCTGTACTGTTTAGGACGTTGGAAAAATGAAGTTGTTTGAGGGAATACGATGCATGCAGTTTAAATCGACTACAAAAAGCCATCGAGAGTCTACCTTACCATCGCCTTCTGTACAAATTCAAGGAAAACTTTTCAATTGGATCAAGAGTTTCTTGTCTTTCAGAGTACAAAGAGTTGTTGTTGGAAACTCTAGCGCAGAATGGGCAAAAGTAGAAAGTGGTGTTCCCCAGGGTTCTGTTTTGGGCCCCCTACTCTTCCTAATCTACGTGAACGACTGTCTCAATGACCTAGATTGTGAAGCTGTCATGTTTGCAGATGACATTAAAATATGGACTGAAGTCAGCTGCGATGATGACGCAAAAGGGTAACAATCAAATATCAACAAACTAAGTGCCTGGTCGGCCAGGTGGCTTCTTAAGTTTAATGTATCCAAGTGCGTGATCCTACACATAAGCGCCGATCGAAAAGTATCTCTGAGACACCAGTAGTTTATTAATGGCACTGCATTAAAAGAGGTAGAAACAAACAAAGATCTGGGCATGTGGAAAACTGCGAATTTGATGCCCTCAGAACACTGTAAGAAAGCAGTCCAGAAGGCAACATTTACACTACATTGGATCAGACGTGCGTTTAAAATATTCCCCCCTGATCTCTTCGGAAAAGTCTATGGCGTCTTTGCGAGACCGCATTTAGATTACGGAATGCCAGCCTGGATACCAGAGGTGGACCCAAGCACTTGAAGATAGACACGCGGTTCACATTGCCTTCATTGACTTTCAAAAGGCCTTCGATACTGTGCCGCACGAGAGACTGCTTTTACAAGCTAGAAAGAATTGGAATCAGAGGTTACCTCCTCAAGTGGATCGAAAACTTCCTCGTGGGTCGGCGCCAGGTTGTGTGCATCGGCCAAGAGAGGTCAAGTCCTGCTGCGGTCGAGAGTGGGGTTCCTCAGGGTTCAGTACTAGGGCCAATACTGCTTTTTAATATACGTGAACGATTGTGTCAGGAATCTCGACTGTGAAGCAGCAATGTTTGCCGACGACATTAAAAATCTGGAATGTAATCCAGAACCCTGCTGACGAAGATAAACTGCAGATCAACCTAACTCGGTTGGAGGAGTGGTCGAATCATTGGCTTTTTGCGGTTCAACGTCGATAAGTGTACAATACTTCGCTTAGGCAACCCGTCTGGATCTGCCGAAAGTAGAAGTTACTTTCTCAACGGTGAAGCCTTTAAAAGACGTGGAAACCCAAAAAGGACCTTTGGTGTGCTGATGACCACCACCTAAAAACCATCGTCTCACTGCTCGAAAGTGGCGAAGAGGGCAATTTCGGTGTTGCATGCCATCAGACGAGCCTTTTTGGATTTCGATGAAGATCTTTTTGCTAAGACCTTTGGAACATTCATTAGGCCACATTTGGAATATGCTATGCACGCCTGGAAACCCTGGACAGTTCAAGATCAGAACTGCCTCGAAAAGAGTCCAGAGGAAAGCCACCAAAATGGTTAGAAGTCAAAGCTCCTTGCCATATCCAACCCGCCTAATGAATCTTAATCTGTTCCCTTTGAGTTATAGGCAAATGCGTGGTGATCTCCTGCAGACATTCCGCATTGTGAAGGGATTGGATTGTTGCCTGGAATTCTCGGACTTCTTTGAATTTGCCACCACGACCCATCTCCGAGGTCACCCATTGGAACTGCGTGTCCAGCAGGCGAGACTGGATGTGCGCAAGTTCTCCTTCTCTGTCAGAGTGGTTAAACCATGGAATGCCCTCCCTGAAGACGTAGTGATGTCACCATCGCTGGAAAGCTTTTAAAAGGAACCTTGACAGTTTTATGTTCCGCAACGAGCCCTGAGCGATGAGGCATTTATCTTAACCCTCGAGAGTCGTGCACCACTTGTCAAATTTTATGACCGCCTTTGGTACCTTTGCAACCCACACGGTTTCTCTGTATACCGCACTTAATTTTACGTTACAAATAGGGTACTCAAAGGCCCATGCCTATTTCCCTCAATAAATTGAATTGAATTGAAAAATTGAAAATGGATGAAGAAAGATGTTGACCTCCTCGAACAGGTGCAACAGAGAGCAACGAAGATGGTTGACGGTTTTAAGACTTAACCGTACCAAGACCGATTGAAAAAGCTTGACTTATTTCCTCTTTCCTACAGGCTCTTACGGTGTCGCCTGCTCTGGACATTCCGGATTATCCGAAGCCATGATTCCTCCCTGAGACCGGAGGATTTCTTCGACTTTGCCTGCACAACTCATCTGCGTGGTCATCCTTACAAGGTTAATAGCGAACGCTGGGGTTGAACCTCAGAAAGTTTTGTTTCAGCCAACGAGTGGTACGACCATGGAACTCGTTACCAAGCTAGACGGCTACCTCTGACAGCATAACTGATTTTAAAAGAAGGCTTGATGGCATTATATTTGACAAAAGACGACTTTCACAACATGATTACTTAAAACCAGCCTTTTAAAATCTTTCGGGTTCTAATTTTGTTCCTTAATGTTTCGCCTATGGCTGTGAAAACGCATTTGAAGTTATGTTATGCTTTGACTCAAACATTTTTAAATGTACACCATTTTATATTGACTGTACACAGGAAATGATAACTTGACATTAATAGGGTCATCAAGGGCAATGCCTGTAACCCTTCAAAATATACAAATATAAATTCAGCCATATAGATATAAGGGGTAAGCTTCTAACGTGGATTCAAAGCCTCCTAATCTACCGCTCTCAAATTGTCCGTCGTTGACCAGAAGTCGACAAGAGCTGCAGTAAAAAGTGGTGTTCCCCAAGGCTCATTCCTTGGCCATACGCTGCACTTATTAATTGGATTGTGATTTCACCATGCTTGCCGATGACATGAAGTTGACAAAGAACGTTTGCAGACAAACTTAAACTTACTTGAGCAATGATCAACTGACTGGTTTATGCCATTTAACGTGAAAGGTGTAACTCCTGAAGTGTCGGCAGAATCAGATCACTGAGCACCATGGTCTATTACCTTAGTGGCATAATAATGCAAGACGTGGACACCCAGAAAGACTTGGGTGCATGGATCAAAAATTGACTCAAAAGGTCGCTCTATTGCTCAAAGGAGGCTAAGAAGCGATTTCAGTCCCAAAGATCGTCAAATATGTGTTGTTCTTTTCGACGAGGACCACTTCTCAACGGTCTTCCGAAATTTTGTGCGTTCACAACTGGAGTTTTCTATCCAAGCATGGAGATCCTGGACCAACCAGACTAGTTTTATGACAGGGCTCACTGCCCTACAAAACCCGATTAGCTACTTGCGACCTTTTTCCTTTGAGTTACAGGCAACTACGGGGTGTCCGTATACAAACATTCCACATCCTATACCGTCAGGACTGCTGCCTAATACCGGGAGACTTCTTCGGGCTATCAACCACAACCAACCTCCCATGTCACCCACTCACGCTGGGTATGATTGGTGCCAGGCTTGACACATGGAAATTCTTATATGCAGCAGATTGGTTGAAGTTTGCAGTGCCTTTTCATAGGATATTGTTAAGTCTGCATCCGTGGAAGCTTTCAAATCAACTTGGATCAGCATTATTATTATTATTATTATTATTATTTTATTTATTGCCAGTTTACAGGCAAGGTCAAAAGGGATATATACAGTAGGGGGTCCAGCTGACAGTGAAAAAAAACTCCTGATCGTTCTTTAAGGTATTTTCAGGAGAAAAAACTGCAGCTTGTTGAACAGATTAAAGTTTAGGACAGGGAAGTGTTGACACAGGTGCACAGTGTAATACTTCTCCTTTCGGTGTTGTGGATCTGGTCTTCTGTACTAGCAGCAAGTATGCCGGCGAGCGGCTGCTAGCTGTAGACTGAGGAATAACCCGATTACGGACTGCAGAGCCAGCAATATTGCCTTCAGCATGAAGTCCGGCATAGGATTCAGAGTCCGTGGACGCCATCAGAACGGAAAAAGAGCTTCCAGAGAATCAGCACCCAAAAATTCGCGGAAGGTGTCCTGAATGTAGAAAAACTAGTGACAGCTCTCGTAAACAAAGGATAGTTTTTGCTGAATTTTTAATACTTCTGGGTAGTTTATTCCAGATTGCTATAGCATTTACCGAAAAAACTGACGGTATTTAACGGTGCGTGCCAAAGGAAGAAATAAGAATACATCTCTATGATTGATGCGCCGACAGTGGTCGAGCTGCCCTCAGGGATGTAAGGGGGTTAAAGGTAAAACCGTTTAAAAAGCTTGAACAGTAAAAAAATAGTCCCTTCTGTAATCTACGAAGCCACAACGGGTCGAGGCTTGTAAGCTCACAGCGTTGTTGGTAGGACAAGTTTCTGTGCTCTGAAGTAATAACTCTTTTAGTAAAGAAGTGCTGGACTGATTCTATCTTCCTCCGTTCACTCGCGTGCAGAAGGCTAAATAGAAACGAGCAGTATTCCAGACTAGGTCTGACATACATTTTATAAAGGCTGGTCCTAATATTGAGGGTTTTAAAATTTCTGAGAATAAACCCAGTGGTTTGGCGTGCTTTAGAGACAATCAGGGCGCAGTGCTCTGACAGATTAAGACTACTAGAATATGATATGCCCAGATCCGTTATAAACCCGGGCACATTTAAGTCATGACCGTCTATGCTTAGATGAGGCTGATGGTTGTCACAACTAACCATAACGGAGCATTTGTGCCAAGAGAGCGAAAGGCGCCATGTGCGACACCACTGAGTGAAGGCTTGAAGATCCTTTTTAAGAGCTCAAGCACAATGTGGCGATCGACCGGTTTATAACGATAGGCAACTTTTAAATCATCAGCGTACATAAAGGGCCTACCATACTGAAAAACAATCAGGAACATCGTTCACAAAAAGGCAAAATAGAAGCGGGCCGAGTACACTACCCTGAATAACGCCACCCTCACGTGCGTGGGGTTGGAGATAACATCGGAAATTTTTACCCGTTGTGCGCGATCATTCAAATAGGAGGATATTAAGTTCAGAAGCTTGTTACCTATGCCGAAGGAGGTAAGTTTCAGCAGGAGGAGATCGTGGTCAACACGATCAAAAAGCCTTCGTGAAGTCGAAATAAACGGTGTAAATTGCAAAACCACTATCTCTAGATTGTAGCACATGATCAAAGTAAGAGAGCTGGCAGGTGTCACAAGATCGTTTTTCGAGAAACCCATGCTGAGCCGCATTAAGTAGGTTATTCTCTGTTAGGTGACGCATCAACTTGTCTTTAATCAAGGTCTCTAATATCTTCGAGGCTGCTGGCAGTGTATTTATTGGCCTAAAGTCGTCAAATGATGTAGTTCTGCCGTGTTTGGGTATAGGCAAAATGTGCGATTCGTTCCATAAAATAGGGATGGTTTCACTTTCAAGAGCAAGATTGAATATCTTATACAGAAGTGACGGAAATATATCATTTGCATCCGCCTTTAGAACGCTGACCGGGACGCCATCTGGTCCAGGACTGTAAGATTGGCGAGAACGCCGAATGGCTACGGTTACGTCCCAGAGGGTAAAAGTTATGTTTTCGAGGACGTTACCGGTCCAAACCCGGACGTTTGGAAAGGGGGCGACCGAATGTTCACTGAAAGTTCTAGACAAGAAAGCATTGAAGCTATCAGCCGTCAACTTAGCGTCAGCTATAGGGTTTCCAAAAGCATCTCGAAGTACAGGGTACTGAGTTTTTCTCTGCGATTTTACAGTCCGCGAAAAAGAGTTTTGCAACATTGTACGAAGGGTTTTCGGCAAAGTTAACCTCTTCAGCTAGTCGCTTTTTCTTCGGAGAGCCTCTTAGCCTGTTCAAAGATTTGCTGGATCAATGGCAGGACGGAAGTGTCATTTAGTCGATGAAAAACGACGCGAGAGTCTACGCAATCTACGGCGGAAAGGTAAAGGGAGGTAGACTTCATCCTTGACATTAATTATTTTTCTTACGAGGAACAAAACGAGAAATGAGTGGACCTAGAACTTGGTAGAATGTATCAGTACAAACATTCACATCCAAACATAGAAAGAAGTTAGTCCAATCGTGGGAATTAAGATGTGTTAGTAATTCCCCCATATTTGCTGATCGGAAATCGTGGAAAAAAAGCTATATTTTTTTGAAAAACGTTTCATCAGCCTCGATTTCTAGTGAAGAAAGCAACTATAGCATGGTCTGAACTCCCTTAGTGGGTCTAAAGGTGAAACTGACAGTGGCTGACAACCTCTGCAGAAGATAAGATCAAGTATGTTTGATCCTCGGGTGGGAAAAATCAACTACCTGATCCCACATGCCAGTATCTATGGCCTCAAGCAAGTTTTTCGAACTTTGCAGGACCGGAAGGTGGAAACCAATGAACTTCAGGGAGATTGAAGTCACCTGCAATCAAGCAGTACTTCATATTTAGGTCAACTGCGGCATGAAATGCCTGTGAGAGACGGAGATCGTAATCCCCACTTGCGTTTGGGGGCGATAGACACAACCGACGAGTAAAGAGTAGTTATCTTTAAGAACTACTCGAGCCAACAACTCTCTTCTACCGCGGTAAATTGTCGATTATCCAACGGCAGAAAGGTAAGTGGCTGCTAAATATAGATGCAGCTTCCTCCGCCACGGCCCTCGTGTCGATCGTTACGAATATAGTCGTACCCTTGAATATTGAGTTCAGAGTTGATACACAGGGTGTTGCCCAAGTCTCTGTAACTATTACAATGTCGGGGCAGTGGATGAAAAGCCAGAGTCTGGAGCAATGGCATCTTATTAAGCAGAGATCTGGCATTTAATACGAATAATTTAAGCGCGCACGTTTTTGGTTTCTGAGAAGGGACAGTTAGGCTGTCAGAGTGAATGCCTTCGGCCAAAGAAATGTTCTTTTCACTTGAACAATTTGTCCGTTTCTTATTTGGAGATGTGCCTCGCCATTGGTCCTTCGTGTTTCCAGTTCTATTATTAACTGTCTCATTTTTAGTCTCTCCTTCAGTCCGTATTCCGGTTGCAGTACGCACTGCGATGCCTTCCAAATACTGTCATCCTGATGCAATTTATCATTGTGTGTATGACTACTTTTTATATTTAAGTAACGTTTGTTTGTAAAAACTTACTTATTTCTCCTGTCCGTGCACATTGCTTACTGACATTCATCAAACCCCCTGCATACCAGAACTCATTCTACTTTCACTGTATCGTACGTGTGCTTAGAGAACCTAATGCATTACGTGAAATAGTACGCACCCACTTCCTTACTATTGCAGACGCACGAACTAGTGCATCCATATGTACACTTTCGGAAATTTTCAAAATTTTTGAAATGATTCCCGCAGCAACCAAAAGCCAACCAAACGAAATTGTGCAGGCTCCCAAATTAATTAAATCTACCCCTTATGGTAACAGTTTTCCAAAACAATTTGTTCCATTTTCAAATCTAATTATTCCCCCATAATATTCCAATATTACTCATCATCCAATTTTAAGGGCTTCTCCTATTTTCGAAAACTTTTAAAATAGCCTCCCTCTCAATGTTAACCAAAAAAATATGTTTCTATACAATAACCCTAATTAAATTAGCAGAAACAGCTTAGAAAATTGTAAACCGCATCAATTTTAATTTCAGCCCACACCTTCTTCCCTACAGTTTAATTCGCCACCACCAAGTCTTCCTTTATAAATATTAATGAGCGTATCCTCCGTTCCACATATGCACTCAGTATAGTTTCACTCAACGTAAAGTCAGTCGTGAAAAAGATTCCTGAGCTAAGAACTGTATCGTAGGTCTGTACTGCCCATTCTTGAGTTTTGCTGTCCTTTCTTCAGTTTAATGAACGAATTTAGCCATTCAAAAATTGAATATGTCCAATGAACTTTCAAAAAAACTCCTGTATCCGACTCCTCTCAATAATTCCTACTCAGCTAGATGCGATTTTACGAAGCTAAAATTTATTTGGGTCAGGAGACAGGAAGTAGGCTTTTGTCTCATTTTTAAACTAAATTATAGCTCAAATCTTCCTAAGCTTTCTGTCATTGCCCTTCTTAGTCTTCCTTATAACCTTAGAAATACTGCACTTATTATACCCCATCCTGCATTCTCCACGTGTTAATGCTCTCTTTTCTTTGCTTCTAGATAAAGCTTTCTTTGGAATAACTTGCCAATTGAACTAAGGTCGTTAACTAGTCTATCTAGATTGAAACGTAGACTTAATAGAATTATCCAACAATTTCCCACAAACTATAAACCCAACACCAACCATCTGACAAACTATACATCCCTGTGGCCTTAAGATGCAAATAGCTTCCATCAAAAGACTTAACTCAAAAAGTCACCATAGACCAGTATTATTAACTTTATTTACTCAAACTGACGCTGTAATGATACTAAATAATCCTGCATTAAGCAAAAGTTTCCGAACCCATAAATCCTTCCTAGGTCCAAACTTAACACGAATGCAGCGAAGACAACACCAGAAATAAACCACAGAACAGGCAAGAAATAATCAACACAACATTCCTTTAGTTGAGCATGCAACGTATTCTTCTACCTCCGAAACCCACGACAAACAACGCATAACTGCAACAGAAGTTAGAAGAGGAGGTCATCAAAAGTCAAACCCGAAACTCAAATACACTACCAGCACCTTAGAAGAGCATGAAAACAGAGACGCTGGACCCAGTCAAGAGAACGGGGCGCGTCATTTGAAATTGGTTTCAAACTTCAAGTCCTTTGAGCCCAAGAGTGTTTAGTCCCTACCTCATTGTAGAAGACACTGTGCTTGGAAATTATTAAAGAGATGTGTGTATATTTTCCTGAATTTGGACATAGCAACATAGACGTAAGTATTGTGTGGATTTGAAAAATTCCACTGCTGTGTATCCTTCCCTACCCAAGGATAATAGTAATAATAATAATAATAGTTGTATTTAATACCGGTTTACAGGCATTGTCAGGTGAAATATTCAGTGGGTAGAGGCTGGCAGTGAAAAAAAACTCCTGAATATATATCATTAAAAGTGTTTTTCCTATTTTTCATGTTATTCAGGAGAAAAAACTGCCGCCTGTAAGGATGATATCAATTCAGATCAGGGAAGGGCTAACACAATTGCAGTCTGTATGCAGTCTCTGTCTTTGCTAGGAACCGGGATTCTGCCTCAGGCAAGAAAGCATACTTGTGCGGTCGCTCACTGTCTGCTGAAGAAGTCAACGGGTGCAGGCTGCAGAGACGGTGCCGTATCCCTCAAGATATCT
>WEDG01005445.1:0-87500 GCA_017591395.1 Schistocephalus solidus
TTACTGTTTAAACTACTAAACAGTCGTACATTTAACCCCTTATATCTCTGAGGCACCTCGACCACTCTCGGCGCACCAGTCATTGAGATGTATTTTTTTATTTCTTCCTTTGGCACGCACAGTTAGATACCGACAGTTTTTTTCGGTAAACGCTATATCAATCTGGAATAAGTTACCTAGAAGTATCAAAATTCAGCAAAGCTATCCCTTGTTTACGCGAACTGTCACTAGTTTTCTACATTCAGGACACCTTCCAAAACTTTTGGGTGCTGACTCTGTTGAAGTTCTCTTCGGTTCTGATGGCGTTCATGGACTCTGAATCCGGAGCCGGTCTTCATGCTGAGGGCAATATTACTGGCTCTGCAGACCTCAATCGGCTTATTTCTCAGTCGACAGCGAACAGCCGCTCGCCGAAATACCTGTTGGTGCAGAATATCGGATCCGTAACACTGAATGGAGAGGTTCTTCACCGGGCACCTGTGTTAACGCGTCCCTGTCCAGAACTTTAATTACTCAATAAGCTGTAGTTTTTTCTCCTGAAAACACCTGAAACAACGATCAGGAGTTTTTTTCCACTGTCAGCTTGACCCTCTACTGTATATTTTTTGACCTTGCATGTAAACTGGCAATAAATAAATAAAATAAAATAAAATAAATGTGTGGTGATGTCCTGCAACCATTCCGCATTGTGAAGGGATAGGATTGTTGCCTGGAATTCTCGGACTTCTATGAATTTGCCGCCACGACCCATCTCCGAGGTCATCCATTGAAACTGCGCGTCTAGCATACGAGACTGGATGTGGGCAAGTTCTTCTTCTCTGTCAGAGTGGTTAAACCATGGAATGCCCTCCCTGAATACGTTGTGTTGTCACCATCGCTGTAAAGCTTTAAAAGGAACCTTGAAAGTTTTATGTTCCAAAACGAGCCTGAGCGATGAGGAATTTTTCTTAACCCTCGAGAGTCACGCACCACTGGTCATATTTTATGATCGCCTATTGTACTTTTGCAACTTTCATGGTTTCTCTGTATACTGCACTAAATTTTACGTTACAAATAGGGTTCTCAAAGGCTCATTCTTATTTCCCTCAATAAATTGAATTGAAAAGTTTTTCCACGATATTTTGCAGCGACTAAGAGAATAACTCCTTGATTTCTTTCAATAGAAGAAGCAGCTTAATGATCCATCGGTTAGCTCATTATCGTTCTCTTAAGCATCACCGAAAATTTATTTTGCTTAAAAAATGAGTCTCTCGCGAGATAAGCGCAGGGAGTCTTTCGAGATCTGTTGCAAAATTCTTACGTCTCTGTTCGTCCGCTGAGCCTCAAAGTCATTCCACCCTTACCCAATTGCAGAAATTACTTCATAAATGAGTATTTTGGTAAAGAAGAACTGTTAAATTCCTTCCTTGGCAAACATTTAACCTATCCCCTCATGGGTGACACAACGGTCTTATTTGACACCAAGTGTCATCAATTCCCCTGGCTAACATGCCATATGAAGTACTATCCAAGGTTGAACGTGCTGCGCTAAGGGAAATGAAGGCCGACGAAGACCTCGTGATAGTGCCTGCGGATAAGGTGCATTCCACGGTCGTTTTGGACAGTACCATTTTTCTTCAAAAAGCCAAGGGTTAACTAGAGGACCACCAATCCTATGTCCCTTGTGCTAGCAACCCCCTAAAAACTCGCACACGCGAAATCAGTGCGATGTTGCTCAGGGGTTATATTGATGGTTTACCGACGCATGTCGAGAGCCCACGACATGGCCATGGCCCGATGCTACATCTTTTAGCAGGGTTCGGTAATGGCATTGATTAGTGGAATGGAGGCTCCTCAGTTATGTTTAAAAGAGTGGGACGCATCCGTCTGCTGTTCGCAGAGAAAACTGCCTTCCACCGAGGTACTGAGTTAAGGGGCTGTCAAACATGGTCTCCATTTGCAGCACGTATCATCTTGGTGTGTGCTCACCATTGATACTGCAATTTCTATAACACGGCAGTTTGACCGTTGTAGTCCGAAGATGCCCACCATATGCTCCACATAATGGTTCTGCAGGTACGATGACTAGCGCGAGTATTCGTTTTAAGTTAAATTGACTTGCGATTTAGCTACTGCTCTCTCTCCTCCCTCACCGGAGCTCAAAGTCATGACAGAATAAAGAAAACCAGAGGTGGGAGAGGGTGCAGGTGGCAGGCGCAGTCGGAGCTGCCCCTGGACGTGCCAGCACACCTGGCTTGGATCCCACGGAGTGCGAGTGTCATAAGGCCTACATTAAGAATGAACCATTGCAGCCTGATTCTCATTTCGTCAGTCAGGCATTCCACACAAAACACACACTGGGCTGACCACGGGGTCCAAATTATCCCGTCCGTTGGCAACCTTCTGAGCCACGGCTTTTAGCACACCGTGATATTTGCAAGTGCGTCAGATTTTTAATAGTGAGGAACATGCGCAGAGCCGTTAACCACACTCTCTCCCCCACACATACAATCAGATAACCGTCCGAGCCAGTCACTTGTCTTATGCAGAAGTGGGCGCAGCTGCTGGTGACATCGTCTACGTGTACTACGTACAAGACCTGGCTTCCTTAACACAAAACCAGGATTTCGCACAACAGGGCGTTGAAAGACCCCCAGCTCATCTGTGTGAGATAGCCAGAGGTCATGTTAAGAAGGAGGCAGCGCAGCCTGACTCTCAGACCACCAGTAAGCCACTCCACACAACACACATTGGTCCTCGTGTAACTGTCAGCTGGAAACCTTCAAACCCACGGCGCTGATCGCCTCGTAATTTTCTCAGATCAGGTCAGATAACACATGCAGCAGAGGAGCTACATGGAGAAGGAGTCGAGGATCATACTTGCCTCTCATACAGTTACGCAGTCACCTGGATAATCACCAAAGTGCGGCAGATGTAGCCAGACACTCCCTTCCTGGTTGCAGAGTCAGCAGAGTGATTTCAAGGCAGAAATATCCGCCCAGATCATCCTCGGTCCGTTGCGGTTTAAGCCAAGAGAGAACGTTCTTAGACCGCATGGACTATGTCCGCCTGGTTCGGCTGATGCAAACGCTCACGGTGATACCATAGTGTAATGATAGTTAAGCTAGGAAGACCTCGGGGAACTCCAAATGGGAAATATGGGAGAGTGCAAGCCTGCGAATGAAACTAATAAACATAAATAAATGTTACTCAAATATAGGTAGTAGTAATATAAAAACGTTATTACTGACTTCGCCCATGGAGCTGTCAGTTCGAGTTGTAGCTCACACATTTATATCGATCTAACTTTCGCTCGGGAGTTTCTCTTCTCCATGAACGTCACTGATGACTGAAATTTAGTTAAGGAGCGGTTGTTGAATCTAATAGAATGTCACTGCCGTCATCAAAACTTAATTCACTGTTGCTTACCAATTGTCTCATCGAAAAAGGCTAGCGCCGTTCGTACCTATCATAATTTTGACCTCGCAGATATGAGCTTAATTAACAACTTTTTGGACTCATTGGATTGACAGC
The DNA here is from genome assembly GCA_017591395.1 of Schistocephalus solidus. Taxonomy (NCBI): domain Eukaryota; kingdom Metazoa; phylum Platyhelminthes; class Cestoda; order Diphyllobothriidea; family Diphyllobothriidae; genus Schistocephalus; species Schistocephalus solidus. The sequence continues at coordinate 3,514 of WEDG01005445.1, forward strand.
ATCTCTCCTACATGAACGATGCAGCAAGTCTTTCTGACTTAATGTCAGTCGTTTCAAATAACATCCTGGAATTTGTGCCAATGAACATTTTCAAGCCCTATTCTTCGGAATCAACCGTCCCCCACTTTCTTTTGCCAAGGCTAAGAAATTGAGGAAGCAATTAAAAAATCAATATACTAGTTCGTTATCTGTACATCTAAGGATTGCAGAGATTTTTGAATTAGCCTCTAAGATTCGGCTTGCACGGGACAGACAGAGGGAATCATGCGCACTCAGCAAGCCAAACTCTGCAAAATCTGTTGCTCAACTGTTCTGCCGTCGATCCTGCTCTAAACGAGGTTATGAAATTCCTCCATTACTTAATGACACTAAGAAATTCGTTCTCGAAGACTCTGAGAAGGCAGAATTGTTTAGTGCATTCTTCGCAAATCACCTTACGATGGAAGCTGAACCGGTTCCGACGTTTCAGGCATCCTCATTTAAAGTTATCAGTACCATTGATTTCTCCATAGAACTAATTCGTAAGCAAATAATGCGTCTGAAAAACTCGCACTCTTCGGGACTGACGGTATTCCAAACTCAGTTATTAAGAAAGTGCCGAGCTTTCCCCGATTGCTTAGCCATGTATTCTCAGTTTATCTTTTAAACGGATTCTTTCCTGACTCATGGAAGACATCTATTATTCTTCCTGTCTTCAAGTCGGGATCTCGTTTAGACGTAAACAATTATCGAGGTGTTCACAAAACCCCGGCTCTAGCAAAACTTCTTGAAAAAATTATTTTTAACCAAATTCTCGACTTTTGCTTAGAAAATAAGCTCTTAAGCGACTCACAATATGGTTTTCTACCTGGGAGATCATGCGAAGTGTGTCATTTAGCTTTTCTTAACCTCATCACTGCCCTTCGTAATGAGCAGCAGTCAGTGGTTGTGATCTACTTTGACCCGAGCAAAGCCATTGACAAGGTACCGCACAGACGTCTTCTGGTGAAACTGGAAGCCCTCGGAATCTGGCCTCCTCTCCTTGACTTCATTGGTTTCTACTTGTCTAACCGCAGCCAGAAGGTCATCGAAATCCAAAAAGGCTCGTCTGATGGCATGCAACACCGCAATTGCGCTCTTCACCACTTTCGAGCAGTGAGACGGTGGTTTTAAGGTGGTGGTCGTCAGCATACCAAGGTCCTTTTGGATTTCCACGTCTTTTAAGGCTTCACCGTTGAGAAAGTAACTTATAATTTCGGCAGATCCAGATGGGTTGCCTAAGCGAATTATTGTACACTTATCGACGTTGAACCGCAAGAGCCAATGATTCGACCACTCCTCCAACCGAGTTAGGTTGATCTGCAGTTTATCTTCGTCAGCAGGGCCCTGGATTACATTCCAGATTTTAATGTCATCAGCAAACATTGCTGCTTCACAGTCGAGATTCCTGACACAATCGTTCACGTTTATTAAACAGTATTGGCCCTTGTACTGAACCCTGAGGAACCCCACTCTCGACCGTAGCTGAACTTGACCTCTCTTGGCCGATGCACACAACCTGGCGCCGACCCACGAGGAAGTTTTCGATCCACTTGAGGAGGTTACCTCTGACTCCAATTCGTTCTAGCTTGTACAGCAGTCTCTCGTGTGGCACAGTATCGAAGGCCTTTTGAAAGTCAATGAAGGCAATGTGAACCGCGTGTCTATCTTCCAGTGCTTGGATCCACCTCTGGAGCGAATACAGCAAATTCGTTGTGCATGATCTTCCTTTTCTGAACCCATGTTGACAGCTTGATAACAAATTATGAGTCTCTAGGAATTTCACCAATTCGCTCTTGATGATACTTTCCATAATCTTGCCAAGGATGCATGTCAAGCTTATGGGCCTGTAGTTTGTCACTGACGCCCGGCTACCGCTTTTGTACAAGGGAGTTATATGTGCCAGCTTCCAATCGAAAGGAAGTGTTCCGGAGTCAAATGACTTTTGAAAGTGCACTGGCAGAGGTGCGGAAAGTTCATTGGCGAGTTCTTTCAGAAGCTTGGGTGGAAGCTCGTCTGATCCTGGGGATTTCGACTCTTAGTTCTTTTAATTCCTTTTGGATCAGAAATTCTGAGAAAATTATGTGGCTAATGCTTGCAGTCGGTGGGTTATCCACTGAGGGACGAAGGAAACTAGCCATGTTTGTGAAGACTGAGCGGCAGAACTGTGAAAATTACTCGGCTTTTTCCTGTTTTCAGAAATTTCGAGGCCCATGGCAGTCTTAATCAGCGGTATTTGATGCCTATTCCTTGTACATCTACGGAGATAACTGTAGACTAACTTTGGATTCTGCGTTGTCTTTTGCAGCAAAGTCTTCTCAAATTCCCTTCGCGTTTTAAGAATAAGGCTTCTCATTTTGTTTCTCTGTGTTTTATACTTATTAAAATAGGCGACTTGATTAGACTCGCAATATTTTCTCCACAACTTGTGCTTTCTGTTTATTTCCCTTTTGTAGTTGCTGTCTAGCCACCCAGGACTTAAAAAACTCCTCATTTCGCACACTGCTATTTTAGCCTGAAACCATACCAAAGCTGTATTGGTTACGGAAAAGAAGAGTGTTTTTAAGGTTTTTTCTGTGTTCTTAGGATATTCACAGCGCCCAAGAGGTGCTTTATTAAGATGCCGTTTAAATAGATGACTATCATTGACTTCTGTTCATTACGAAGGGAAGTGCTAAGTTTAAGAAAGACCAAGGGACAAGTTACACACGATCTTTCAGGTAAAATTTTATTTTGATTTGAGCTTAAATGCTCATTGACCAGACAGGATTTTATAATTCTATTCAAAAGTATATTTAAATGAAGCTTTGTTTAAGATGGAGTTTGTGCCCGTCCAAATATTTGCTTACAACAGATCAAGATCTAAACTTGAAAACTGGAAGGAAAATTGAGGCTTTCCATGTTTCCAGAAAAATCCGCTTAAAATATAAACTGAGAGTAAATGATCAATCAACCTGGGAACAACCGATGCTTGTTTGATAATTGATTTGGGAATACCGTCCGTTCCCGAGCAATGTGAGTTTTTGAACGACGTCTATGTTTCTGATTCGGAGTCAGAATGTGTTTTGCAAAGAGTGCACTGAAAAATTCCACCTTGTCAATTTTATCGATCAGGAAGATTTTTTTGTCATTTAGAAAAGGGGATTTCGAGACCACTGCCCCCTTTACAGTGTGATCTATCCCGATGCAGACGATGAAGTTACCATGAACAACCAGTTTGTTCGCCTTTGGCATAATTGACAAGAGAGCGTTCAGGTCCTCATGTAAATTTTTCTTTGCGTCGTCAGAACTCGTCATTGTGGGTAAGGGTTTGTGTAGGCATCGATGATGGGGGCGAATTTTAGTTCCAGAAAAGGCAGGCTTATGGTCCTCATTCGGTTGTTTTATACTTAACGTCAGACAGGGCAGTCATTGCACGATGTCACTTTTCATGGCAATTTAATTTATTGAGGGAAATAGGCATGGGACTTTGAGAAACTTATTTGCACCGTGAAATTAAGTGTGGTTTACAGAAAAACCATTTTGGCAACAAAAGCTCAAAGGCGATCAAGTTGTGCGTGAGTCTCAAGGGTTTAAGTTAAATTTTACTTCGCTCCAGCTCATTTTGGAACATAAAACTGTCAAGTTTCCTTTTAACGCTTTCCAGCGATGGTAACAGCACAACCTATACAGGGAGGACATTCCATGGTTTGACCACTCTGACAGAGAAGGAGAGCTTGCGCACATCCAGTTTTGCCTGCTGGACGCGCAGTTTCAATGGGTGACCTCGGAGATGGATCGGGGAATCAAAGTAAAAAAAGTCCAAGAAATCCAGGCAGCAGTTCAATCCCTTCGCAATGCAGAATTTCTGCAGGAGATGCCCACGCATTTGCCTATAACTCAAAGGGAACATATTAAGATTCGTTAGGCAGGTTGGATATGGCAAGGAGCTTTGGCTCCTAACCATTTTGTTGGCTCTCCTTTATATTCGTTTGAAACAGTTCTGATCTTGAACTGTACAGGGTCTCCAGGCTTGTACGGCACATACCAAATGTTGCCTAAAGAATGTTATGTATAAATAACTTAATGTTATATTCAAGGCCCAGAGGGCCCCATCATTACAAACTTCTTATTGCGGTGTACATAAATGCAAAATTGATAATTTCTGCACTATTTGAACAGCCATATGAACAGAAGAAATGAAAACCAAGGTCATCGTGTGCAAAGGAACCACGTATCTTTTGGTTCTCCGATTTGGACAGTTTGAAAATCGTTAACACTTCGCTTGTTCTGATTCTGGCATTAAAACTGTCACCGCACGAACGTAATTGCTCTTTGGAATTTTCTGGAAATTTTCTTGTGCCGAATTACCTAACAAAACGACATCAAATTGGAATTTGTTTATCACCTTCGTCGACTTGATAAAAACAGCCTCTACACCAATAAGTTCTGTCAACCGCTCAGTGAACCAAAAGTGCAAAAACCCCTTGAAGATCTGAAGTTTTTATTTGATTTTATTTATTTATTGCCAGTTTACAGGCAATTTACAGTTTATTTACAGTTTATTGCCAGTTATCCAGGACCTTTGACCTCTACAAACGGCTGAGTCGTTCCTGAATATTCTTCCTATCATTTATTGTTTTTTTAAAAGTGGTTTTGAACGAATAGGCGCATTTATTGCTCATATTGTTTCAAAAGTGGCGTCGTTGGACCTCCGTTTGAAATTCGCTCGTCTCCAAGTTTTGATTTTTGGCCAATAATCTCTTCCCAAAGTCAGGAGTAAATGAAATAAGTTGTCATTGGATCACATATTGTCTGTTTATCAGGATCAGCCTATAATTGTTTATAGACATTGTGATATTCAGGCACACGAAAATTGATATCGGAATCTTGAATAATAAGCTAACTCAGCTTCATTTGGATCCTGCCTCATACAGGCTTCAGAAAACAGTCTCTCGCCAGGAAAGATGTCTTCATCAGAAAGGAACGGAGAACCACTGGCAAACTCACTTCAAATGCTGTATTATTCTTTGCTTCGTATAAACATTCGATAGTTAATTCGGTTCGGAAAAAGAACTTCTTTTTTGCTCAGTAAACTATTCGCTTGATAATTTAAGCTGCTCGTTAAAACTTAATGCATCCTCGTAGAGATCTTGCTGGCGTGGGAAACTTAAATGTTCACGACCCGACCACGCGAGAAAATTATTCACCACTTCGGCAATGACTCGAAATACCAACCTCTCGATTAGCTACCGATGCTCTTGACCGCTCGGCAACGCCCGGGAAGCCGGTAGACAAAAAAATAGTATGCACTACAAAAATAATGATCTCTCTATCTTTGGAAACGTTTTCGATTTCATGTGACAAAACTTACCAGAAATTGTTAAGTCACTCTCAGCAGACCGAGAAGAACCAGAAAGTATCAATATTGAAGAAAGCAGTGCACTACTGAACATTACCAAATCTAAGCTAAACAGTGAAGGGCTGGCACACAGTGATGGATGCCGAGGACTCACAACCAGAGTTTTGAGCTTAGAAGGAGACCTCGATCTCCTATCGGAAATAATATCAGTTCTCATAAAACATAGCAAAATTAACTCGCCGAAACACGATGCAAATGAGCTGAAAAACATCAGCAAGCTAGACCATAATCATCGAAAGGAAACGGTGGAAGTCAATAGGCACAACATTAAGCGAAACAAAAAGAGAAAAAGAACGAAGTCATTAGAACAAACCTCTGAGTCAGTTGAAATACAGATGACCAGAAAGAAAATAAGCGAGGAGGAAATTATGTCTTGCGTCTCCCCAGGTTCGGGAAATCTGGTTCACATAGAATCCGACTACAAAAAAGTAAATCAGCGATCAACGGTCTCTGAAAAGTCGAAAAACAGTAATCGTAAGGCATATTTAATGCCACGGACGAGTGACAGCAGCATGCTCCTTAAATGTCCATCGAACTAAAATGAAGCAGGGCATGGTAGCCAGCAAAGTAATGGCGGAAAAATGGCCTGCGTCTTATCGACAGACCTGGATGCTACAAACCACAATTCAGGTTTCCCAGGTGCTATTCGAGCAAACGCATTGTCAAAAGACATCACGCTGTTTGAACGGTCCATAGAGATGTCTGCAAATGAACCAACAGGCTCACCGATGAAGACCGATTTTAACACAATATTAAAGACTGTAACAAAGGGCATGATTCAACCTTCAATCACTAAAAGAAAGCAGGATGCAGAAACGAGTATTTTCCCTGACAGGTCATTTTGTCTGGTAGTTCAGGGAGTCTCAGAGGCTACTGGGGAAACGCCAAAAGAAAGGGTAAAACAGGATCTGCTGACATTCCAAAATTTATTGAATGATACGCAAGAAACTGGTGTGACAGTCGACATAAAATAGATCTTTCGATTGGGGCCTCTCATTACAAATGAAACGCACGAGGTTCGACCAAGACCATTAAAAGTCGTTTAAGGGGGTAAACAGCAGGTAGATCTATTGCTCTCTCGAAAGTCCCAACTACGAAAGAATCATCGTGGAGTTTTTTTTCAGCCGGATTACTCTCATACCGATCGGATGAAAATGAGGGCACTGGTAGCAGAATTGAAAAGACGTCAATACGAGGGGGAACAAAACTTGAAAATTGTAGACAACAAAATAGTCAAAATGGTGCGCTCGTTTTTATGGGAACATCCGGTGAAATTGACGGCAACCACGCCGGTCAAAGCCCTACCAAATGCCTATAGATTTGAACCCAGACAGGAGACTGGATAAATCTTGTGAAATATCCAGCAAAAATCTCCATGTGGAAGAATGAACTAAAAATCTCCAGAAATCGAGGCAAGGAAACAAGATTAAAATGATGTACACAAATGTGCAGAGTCTATTGAACAAAATGGATGAAATTAAACTGGTCGTGGACCATTTACAACCTGACTTCATAGCTCTAACTGAAACATGGTTAAATGAACAAATCGCAGACACAGAAGTCTGAATAGACGGTTTTCAGCTTATCCGCATGGATAGAAACGGACGTAGGGGTGGTGGAATAACAATGTATATACGAGAAGGCATTGACTTCATTCCGGATGGGCCCTCGCCAAATAGGATCTTGTCTTGCGAAATAATTTGTTGTAAACTTAAAGTCCCAAACCAACCTGACCTCCATATTGCTGTGGTATATCGATCCCCAGGACAGTGAACGGACACGGACGAAGCACTCATCACAGAGGTAAAGCAAATCTGCCGTAGCAAAAATTTATTAATACTTGGAGATTTCAACGCTCCCGATATCGATTGGGTGTCAATGTACTGCTCGCGATCGGAAAATTAATTCGAACAGAAATTACTTCAGTTGGTAAATGAAGAGTTTCTTACCCAACATGTCACAATGGAGACGCGGTTCCGAAATGGGCAGCAATCAAGCTGTTTGGATCTAATCATAAGTAGAGACGACAATTGCATCCTTGCATTAAGTTCTTACGTGCCGCTTGGACGAAGTGATCATTGTGTTCTTGCTTGCGAGTACAGTCATTTTTCTGTACCCAAACGTCGTGCAGTTAGGCAGAGAAATGTATGGAAAGGGGATTATCCCAAAATGAAAGAATTACTGAATGGGATAGACTGGAGCCCTGCACATGTACCTGACCCTAATTCTGCCTGGTTCTTCATTAGTAAATCAATTCACCAATTGCTAGATAAATTCTGCCCACTGTCCGAGCCGGTCAGTTGTCTGATGCGGAAGCGGGCGCAGCTGCTGGTGACCTCGTCTACGTGTACTACGTACACGACCTGGCCCCCCAAACACAAGCACCAGGATTTCACACAACAGGGGGTTGAATGGCTTACATCTCACATGTGTGAGATAGCCAGAGGTCACGTTAAGAAGGAGCCATCGCAGCCTGACTCTCAGACCACCAGTCAGCCACTCCACACAACACACATTGGACTAACTGCGAGGTCTGAGTGTAATTGTCAGTTGGCAACCTTCCAACCGCGGCACACAACGTTACCGCACTCTCTTCATCTCCCCCAACTGAGCCCGGTCTCATGACACAATCAAGAAGACCGGAGATGGGAGAGGGCACAGGTGGCTGGCGCGGCCGGAGCCGCCCCTGGGCGTGCCACCACACCTGGCTCGGATCCCACAGAGTGGGGGTGCCATAAAGACCACATTAAGAAGGAGTCATTGCAGCCTGACTCTCAGTCCGCCAGTCAGCCAGTCGCTCCTTTCGGAAGTAGCGAAAATTCCTCTGGTTTACCGGGTCCAGAAGTCGTGATATGTTTAAGTTGACCTTTATGTAAGCTTGAAGAAGCTATAAATGAATACGAATTTTGCTTTGTAGTAGGTTTATTATGAACAGGAGCTTTTTAGCAGTTGGGCAGAATAAAGATTTTTTTAAGTTATCTATTTCTTGTCTTAGATTCCTTATTTCCTGCTCCATCACTGAGAATTTCTGCTAGAGGCTGAAACACCCCATACATGTTTCGTCTTCGTAAGCTACATTATTTAAGCTTACTGAACTTTTACCCCGTTTAGCGGGAGGTGAACAAATAGCAGAATAACGATAGTTTCAATTGTTTTCTGCTTGTCCATTAACTTTCTTAACAAGATCCCCTGCCAATATGGCCGAGTGGGTAGAGGCGCCGATAGACGGTCCCAAGCAGCTTGGTCGTGGACCAATTTTTGTGACAATAAACTTATGGAACTTGAGTTTTGCATGTTATAATTGCCACAAAATTAACAGAGAGTCAGCTGAGTTTTCAACAATAAGAATGAGAAAATATAAGGACTCAACCTTTGGTTTGAGTCCCTTCCGCGATTGAGAGCAGATGCAGGGAGCACACAGCCGGTGTGAGTTTCAGAAAGCAGCAAAGATCGAGGGTCCAAGTCACAATTTACAAACTCAGAGGAATATAAAGACAATTCTTTAATAATTTTCCAGCACCGTGTCTTCTACACTGAGGTAGAAACTAAAAACTCGTAGGCTCGAGGGACTTGAAATTCGAAACCAATTTCAAATGACGCGCCGACTTTTTTCAAACGACGCGCCGACTTCATTAGTTTGACTTAGTTCGACTGATCCATAAAAGAGGAAGAAACGGGTAATGGGTATGAACCGTTCAACTGCAAGAAAATTCCAATGCTAACAACCAGTCATTATACTGTGTTTGATAATATGCTATTGGTTATTGACAATTCCAATTTCTATGTCAAATTCGGCCAACCCTCTTTCTGACTCTCCCACCCTCACTCCTGGAATCAATTCCATTACTCCCACCATCATAGAGACCACATCCATCTACTCATCGCCTGCTACACCCACCACCGCAACCACCACCGCCTTCGCCTTCACTACCTCCACCACCACCACCATCAGCGATGGGGAATCTCTCCTAAGCTGTACTCAATGCGACCGCACATTCACCTCACGCATCGGCCTGGTCGGTCACTTGCGAATACATCGTACAGAGACCGTTGAGCCAGTGCCTGGAACACCATCACACAGCAGAGATCGTCGCCTCCACTGCCCTCACTGTCCTCGCGCATTCACTCATCGCATGGGCCTATTCGGTCACATGCGCATCCATGACAGCGGAATACACCACAATGCCGACAACACCGATACACCATGCGCCCCCCTCCGCTCCTGCCATTCTTAGCGCCCCTGACACCCCCACTACCATGAATGACATCGCCTTAGCCTCTACCGATTTCTCCTGCCCACACTGCGCCCGCAACTTCAACTCACGCATCGGCCTGGTCGGTCACCTGCGAATCCATCGCACGGAGGCTGGTGAACCAGTGCCTGGGGCTCCGACATACAGTCGACGCGCCCGCCTTCACTGCCTCACTGCTCCCGCACATTTACACACCGCATGGGCCTATTAGGACACATGCGCCTCCACGACAACCTCCGGTAAACCACCGGAGGCTAAGCTACATCAGCGCACACTACCTACACCAATACATCGATAACACCCTCACAATCACCATTTACCAGAGTATATCACGGTTTCATAGAAACCGTGGCTGGGAAGTCTGCCAATCTAACGCTTCCAACAGACCACACCGTCGGCTCAGTGTATGTGCTGTGTGTGTCGAGTGGCTGACCAGTGGACTGGGATTCAGACGGCGATGCCTGCTCCATAGCCCCCGAGTTTGTGAATCCTGGTGTGTGCGTTATGGGGGCCAGGTCGTGCTGTGGCGCGCGAAGACGGGTACGCCGATCCGTCAGCCAATGCGCCCACTCCCACATCAGGCAACTGACCGGCTCGGACAGCAGTCTGACTGTGGGGGTGGGGGAGAGAGTGAGGTCGACAGCTCAGCGCATATTCCTCACTATAAACAATCTGACGCGCTTGAAACTATCACGGTGCGCTAAAAGCCGTGGCTTGGAAGGTTGCCAACTGACGGGATAACTCGGACCGCGTGGTCAGCCCAATGTGTGTTTTGTGTGGAGTGGCTGACTGGCGGACTGAGAGTCAGGCTGCAATGGCTCCTTCTTAATGTGGTCTTTATGGCACCCCCACTCTGTGGGATCCGAGCCAGGTGTGGTGGCACGCCCAGGGGCGGCTCCGGCCGCGCCAGCCACCTGTGCCCTCTCCCATCGCCGGTCTTCTTGATTGTGTCATGAGACCGGTCTCAGGTGGGGGAGATGAAGAGAGTGCGGTAACGTTGTGTGCCGCGGTTGGAAGGTTGCCAACTGACAATTACACTCAGACCTCGCAGTTAGTCCAATGTGTGTTGTGTGGAGTGGCTGACTGGTGGTCTGAGAGTCAGGCTGCGATGGCTCCTTCTTAACGTTACCTCTGGCTATCTCACACATGTGAGATGTAAGCCGTTCAACCCCCTGTTGTGTGAAATCCTGGTGCTTGTGTTTGGGGGCCAGGTCGTGTACGTAGTACACGTAGACGAGGTCACCAGCAGCTGCGCCCGCTTCCGCATCAGACAACTGACCGGCTCGGACAGTGGTCTGATTGTGGGGGTGGGGGAGAGAATGAGGTCGAGAGCTCAGCGTATTTTCCTCACTATAAACAATCTGACGCGCTTGAAACTATCACGGTGCACTAAAAGCCGTGGCTTGGAAGGTTGCCAACTGACGGGATAACTCGGACCGCGTGGTCAGCCCAATGTGTGTTTTGTGTGGAGTGGCTGACTGGCGGACTGAGAGTCAGGTTGCAATGGCTCCTTCTTAATGTGGCCTTTATGGCACTCCCACTCCGTGGGATCCGAGCCAGGTGTGGTGGCACGCCCAGGGGCGGCTCCGGCCTCGCCAGCCACCTGCGCCCTCTCCCATCTCCGGTCTTCTTGACTCTGTCTTGACACTGGGCTCAGGTGGGGGAGGAGGAGAGAGTGCGGTAGCTGCAGCGCAAGGCTACTATCACTTAAAACTAATTCACGCGCAAGTTACCGTCCCTGCACCACCTGGTGTGGAGCATACGGTGGACCTCGTCGAAATCGACGGTCGAACTGCCGGTTATTGACTGATCTCAATCAGACAATTATTAATGATCATAAATAATTTGTCGTTCGAATGATTTATCTCTCTAAGCTTATTGAGGATTTATACGCTCAAGATATAAGTAATTTTGCTGAAGTAATCGCTGCTCTCGGGATAATTACTGAAATAATAGTTTGTGTCCGCTGAATCCAGTCATGGATACGAAAAGATATAAAATAGGGCGTGTCTGTATACAGGATACCATACTGGGTTTAGGAAAAGCATGTTGGTATTTATTGATGAAATTATTTTTAGCATGAAAAAGGTTAATTCGTGGCTACGATAAGAAAAGAAAAACGCAAATTTATGATCATGGAATGCTTATGCAGTTATGTCAATATTCGTTACTAAAATTATTTTTAGTGTTTGATCGGTTACCTCATGGCTGGGATCAGATAAAGAAGGAAAAGATTAAATGTTAAGGATTTTTTGTTAATTTATCTTTTTGTTCTCCGGCTTGGACTGTTTAAAAATTTTTAACACTTCGCTTGTTCTGCTTCTGACATTAACACTGCCACTGCACGAACGCAATTGCTCTTTGGAAGTTTCGGGAATTTTTTGTGCCGAATTACCTCACAAAACGACATCAAATTGGAATTTGTTTATCACCTTCGTCGACTTGATAAAACAGCCTCTACACCAATAAATACTGACAACCGCTCAGTGAACCAAAAGTGCAAAACCCCTTGAATATCTGAAGTTATCCAGGACCTTTGACCTCTACAAACGGCTGAGTCGTTCCTGAATATTCTTCCTATCATTTATTGTTTTTTAAAAGTGGTTTTGAACGAATACGCGCATTTATTGCTCATATTGTTTCTATTGCGGCGTCGTTGGATTTCCCGTTTAAAATTCGCTCGTCTCCAAGCTTTTGATTTTTGGCCAATAATCTGTTCCCAAAGTCAGGACTCAACGAAATAAGTTGTCATTGGATCACATATTGTCTGTTTATCAGGATCAGCCTATAATTGTTTATAGACATTGTGATATTCAGGCACACGAAAAATTGATATCGGAATCTTGAATAATAAGCTAACTCAGCTTCATTTGGATCCTGCCTCATACAGGCTTCAGAAAACAGTCTCTCGCCAGGAAAGATGTCTTCATCAGAAAGGAACGGAGAACCACTGGCAAACTCACTTCAAATGCTGTATTATTCTTTGCTTCGTATAAACATTCGATAGTTAATTCGGTTCGGAAAAGAACTTCTTTTTTGCTCAGTAAACTATTCGCTTGATAATTTAAGCTGCTCGTTAAAAACTTAATGCATCCTCGTAGAGATCTTGCTGGCGTGGGAAACGCAAATGTTCACGACCCGACCACGCGAGAAAATTATTCACCACTTCGGCAATGACTCGAAATACCAACCTCTCGATTAGCTACCGATGCTCTTGACCGCTCGGCAACGCCCGGGAAGCCGGTAGACAAAAAAATAGTATGCACTACAAAAATAATGATCTCTCTATCTTTGGAAACGTTTTCGATTTCATGTGACAAAACTTACCAGAAATTGTTAAGTCACTCTCAGCAGACCGAGAAGAACCACAAAGTATCAATATTGAAGAAAGCAGTGCACTACTGAACATTACCAAATCTAAGCTAAACAGTGAAGGGCTGGCACACAGTGATGGATGCCGAGGACTCACAACCAGAGTTTTGAGCTTAGAAGGAGACCTCGATCTCCTATCGGAAATAATATCAGTTCTCATAAAACATAGCAAAATTAACTCGCCGAAACACGATGCAAATGAGCTGAAAAAACATCAGCAAGCTAGACCATAATCATCGAAAGGAAACGGTGGAAGTCAATAGGCACAACATTAAGCGAAACAAAAAGAGAAAAAAAGAACGAAGTCATTAGAACAAACCTCTGAGTCAGTTGAAATACAGATGACCAGAAAGAAAATAAGCGAGGAGGAAATTATGTCTTGCGTCTCCCCAGGTTCGGGAAATCTGGTTCACATAGAATCCGACTACAAAAAGTAAATCAGCGATCAACGGTCTCTGAAAAGTCGAAAAACAGTAATCGTAAGGTATCTTTAATGCCACGGACGAGTGACAGCAGCATGCTCCTTAAATGTCCATCGAACTACAATGAAGCAGGGCATGGTAGCCAGCAAAGTAATGGCGGAAAAGTGGCCTGCGTCTTATCGACAGACCTGGATGCTACAAACCAAAATTCAGGTTTCCCAGGTGCTATTCGAGCAAACGCATTTTCAGAAGGACATCACGCTGTTTGAACGGTCCATAGAGATGTCTGCAAATCAACCAACAGGCTCACCGATGAAGACAAATTTGAACACAGTATTAAAGACTGTAACAAAGGGCATTATTCAACATTCCATGACTAAAAGAAAGCAGGATGCAGAAACGAGTTTTTTCCCTGACAGAGCATTTTGTCTGGTAGTTCAGGGAGTCTCAGAGGCTACTGGGGAAACGCCAAAAGAAAGGGTAAAACAGGATCGGCTGATATTTCAAAATTTATTGAGTGCTACGCAAGAAACTGGTGTGACAGTCGAAATCAAAACGATCTTTCGATTGGGCCTCTCGTTACAAATGAAATGAAATTCAATTCAATTCAATTTATTGAGGGAAATAGGCATGGGCCTTTGAGTACCCTATTTGTAACGTAAAATTAAGTGCGGTATACAGAGAAACCATGTGGGTTGCAAAGGTACAAAAGGCGGTCATAAAATATGACAAGTGGTGCACGACTCTCGAGGGTTAAGATAAATTCCTCATCGCTCAGGCTCGTTGCGGAACATAAAACTGTCAAGGTTCCTTTTAAAGCTTTCCAGCGATGGTGACATCACAACGTCTTCAGGGAGGGCATTCCATGGTTTAACCACTCTGACAGAGAAGGAGAACTTGCGCACATCCAGTCTCGCCTGCTGGACACGCAGTTTTAATGGGTGACCTCGGAGATGGGTCGTATTGGCAAATTCAAAGAAGTCCGAGAATTCCAGGCAACAATCCAATCCCTTCACAATGCGGAAGGTCTGCAGGAGATCACCACGCATTTGCCTATAACTCAAAGGGAACAGATTAAGATTCATTAAGCGGGTTGGATATGGCAAGGAGCTTTGACTTCTAACCATTTTGGTGGCTTTTCTCTGTACTCTTTCGAGGCAGTTCTGATCTTGAACTGTCCAGGGTTTTCAGGCGTGCATAGCATTTTCCAAATGCGGCCTAATGAATGTTTCAAAAGTCTTAGCGAAAAGATCTTCATCGAAATCCAAAAAGGCTCGTCTGATGGCATGCAACACCGAAATTGCGCTCTTCGCCACTTTCAAGCAGTGAGACGATGGTTTTAAGGTGGTGGTCGTCAGCACACCAAGGTCCTTTTGGGTTTCCATGTCTTTTAAGGCTTCACCGTTGAGAAAGTAATTTCTACTTTCAGCAGATCCAGATGGGTTGCCTAAGCGAAGTATTGTAGACTTATCGACGTTGAACCGCAAAAGCCAATGATTCGACCACTCCTCCAACCGAGTTAGGTTGATCTGCAGTTTATCTTCGTCAGCAGGGGCTCTGGATTACATTCCAGATTTTTAATGTCATCGGCAAACATTGCTGCTTCACAGTCGAGATTCCTGACACAATCGTTTACGTATATTAAAAACAGTATTGGCCCTGGTACCGAGCCCTGAGGAACCCCACTCTCGACCGCAGCAGAACTTGACCTCTCTTGGCCGATGCACACAACCTGGCGCCGACCCACGAGGAAGTTTTCAATCCACTTGAGGAGGTTACCTCTGATTTCAATTCTTTCTAGCTTGTACAGCAGTCTCTCGTGCGGCACAGTATCGAAGGCCTTTTTGAAAGTCAATGAAGGCAATGTGAACCGCGTGTCTATCTTCAAGTGCTTGGATCCACCTCTGGAGCGAAAACAGCAAATTCGTTGTGCATGATCTTCCTTTTTCTGAACCCGTGTTGACAGCTTGATAACAAATTATGAGTCTCTAGGAATTTCACCAATTCGCTCTTGATGATCCTTTCCATAATCTTGCCAAGGATGCATGTCAAGCTTATGGGCCTGTAGTTTGTCACTGACGCCCGGCTACCGCTTTTGTACAAGGGAGTTATATGTGCCAGCTTCAATCGAAAGGAAGTGTTCCGGAGTCAAAAGGACTTTTTGAAAGAGCACTGACAGATGGTGCGGAAAGTTCATTGGCGAGTTCTTTCAGAAGCTTGGGTGGAAGCTCGTCTGGTCCTGGGGATTTCGACTCTTTTTAGTTCTTTTTAATTCCTTTTTGGATCAGAAATTCTGAGAATAGTGTGTGGCTAATGCTTGCAGTCGGCGGGTTATCCACTGAGGGACGAAGGAACCTTGCCTCGTTAGTGAAGACTGAGCGGTAGAACTGTGAAATGTACTCGGCTTTTTCCCTGTTTTCAGAAATTTCGACGCCCACGGCAGTCTTAATCAGTGGTATTTGATGTTTATTCCTTGTAAATCTACGGAGGTAACTGTAGACGTACTTTGGATTCTGCGTTGCATTTTGCAGCAAAGTCTTCTCAAATTCTCTTCGCGTTTAAAGAATAAGGCTTCTCATTTTGTTTCTCTGTGTTTTATACTTATTAAAATAGGCGACTTGATTAGACTCGCAATATTTTCTCCATAACTTGTCCTTCCTGTTTATTTCCCTTTTTAAGTTGCTGTCTAGCCACCCAGGACGCTTGCTGTGATGGACACTCGTTAGCGGGCAGTGGTTCTCCATAAGTTGCAGAAGAACATTTCGGAAGGACTCCCAATCTTCGTTCACGGTGCTCGAAAACATTGAGGTCCAGTTGATGTCTGTTAAATCTGCTCGCATCTGATGAAAGTTTCCTCGCCAAACGTTACGCCATTTTGCCTCTATAGCAGGCGCAACGGAGAATAAGGAGTAGTCCCACATAAGCACCACATGATCACTACGACCGAGCGGAGGCATTGAAATAATCTCGTCAATGCTACCTGATGTTTTCGTGAAAACCAGGTCAAGACAGTTAGCCCTTGGTCCTTCACGTGTTCTGGTGGGGAAAGGGAACTTTTGTGTGAGGAGTGCCTTCAAGGTCTTTTGCAGAAAAACATAATCAAAAGTCGATTTCGGGCATGATGATTGAACAGTGCTCCAGTTAATTCCTGGTGCGTTGAAGTCACCCATAATCATGACATTAGGTCGACTGGAGAAATTTTCTAATTGTTCCAACAAGTGGGTGTCCACGACTCGGTCTATCCTAGGTGGCCGATAGACAATGATGACATCTAGACATGGAGAGCCAAGAGCCTTGATATTCAACCATATGGCTTTCGTGCTGCACGCAAACTTGCTCGTCTTGTCAGACACTATTAGCATGTCTTTCACATACACAATTATTCCACCACCCTGTCGGTTTTCTCTGTCCCTCCGATATATTTGGTATCCAGACAATGTTATTTTGCTATCTCGAATACTGCCCGACAGCCAGGTTTCGGTTACTGCTATCACATCCGGAGATACTTCGGCAAAACAAATTTTTAACTCATCAAGTTTTGATAAAAGGCTTTGTGCATTTGTATACAAGCACTTCAATTTCGCGCCGACCCAATTTCCTGTTGCGTTTGTCAATTTTATGGGCCCAAATGTGTCTCCTCTAACGTCAAGGTCATATGTCTTTTCCGTTTCTTGATGATTTTCAGTAACTCTGGTTTCTTTAGTTAGAACGCTGGGTGTTACGGAATCAGTTCTGACATCTCTTTGGGCAATGGGTTCCCTGATGGTTTTGGCGTTAGTGAGGTGGCTGCCGTTGTCCTCAGAACAATCGGTTGGTTCAATGGAAAATTCGTATTCTTTTGAACTACCTTCCCCTTGAAAAAAGCCAGATTGTGTTCGCCAGCCTTCAGTCTTGATTGTAGTTCCAAGACAAGTTCCCGGCGTTTCAGCCTTTCCGCAGGGGAGTAGTCCGGTTGAAAAAAACCTCTTTATGCGAGTGACGGAGGTTAGTTTTTTTGGATAGGATCGCCTTGATTTGGTCTTTGCTCTCGAGCATTATTTTCAGAGGTCGCGGTCGCAGCGTTCCTAGGCTGTCTTCAGACTTTTTGCCGATCCGGAATGCTTTAATAACTTTTACTTCCACGCCCGGTAGGAGCAACTGGTTTAGGAGGCCATTAAACGAAGCAAGGTCTTCGGCGACACGGCCTTCTGGTCGGACTGCAGTTGACTCGTGCAAACCCTGAATAACTAAACACTGTTGTCGATCCTGGTGCTTGTAATTTTCGCTTCCTCCTAAGTTCTCCTTAGGGGCACGAGAACGGTTTACAGAGCTCTCGTTGGGATTAAGTCTACCTCTGACCGTACTCTCATCAGAAGGCTTCAATGAATCCATCAGAGTTGATTGTGATTGTGTCCTCCTGTTGTGGTGTTTCCCCATTGCAGCTTGCCACGCGTTTCTTTCTTCGGATTCAACTACGGGCTCTTTAGAACACCCAAGATAGCAGGATGAGATTTGTTGTTTGCTCTGGTCGTCGTCCGTAGGATTTAGAGACTGTGTTCCCGTTATCCGGTCGTTATGGGTAATCGTGTCCGAACATTGTGAGCTGTAACATATTGTCATTTTTGATACTTTTGGTGCTTTAGTCACTGCCTTTTTTTAACTGGAATATTGCGAAGCGTATTTCGTCGAGTAATGTTATCTTGCAAGAGCTTCCTTAAGTCTGCAAGCTCATTTTCCAGTTTTTCAACTCTTAGTAAAATATAAGAACATCCAACGCAAGATTCGTCCTCGTAGCCGACGGATTTGGCTGCCATTACGCTTTTTGCGCGCTTTGCTGGTTTTTGGTTGTAAGTATAAACTGATTGAGTGCCAGTCGTGGATGTCGAAGCCAAATCAACAGGCTTTCCTTTAAAGGAAGTTCCGTGACTGGTTCTGTTGCTAGCAAACAATTGTTTTGAGTCCATAAATGTTAAAACACTGCGTAAAATTATGTTCTCCTTTGAGCGTATAACGAAAATTTCCGACTGGCTTTGGAGTATGCCGAGTATTTAATGCAATATGAGCAAAAATGTTTATACTTGTTAAAAAAAGCTTTTGAAAAATACTATAAACGGTATGAAGGATATTCAGGAACGACTCAGCCGTTTGGATATTTCGAAGGTCCTGGATAACTTCAGATCTTCACGAGGTTGTACCCGTTTGGTTCCCTGAGCGGTTGTCAGTTTTTATTGGTGCAGAGCCTGCGCAGTCAACTTGAATAAGATGATAAACAAATTCCAATTTGATCCGTTTTATGACGAATTTCGGCACAAGAAAGAATTCCAGATGAGCAGGAAGCAAATAATTACATGCAGTTGAAACAGTATTGTCCGGAACAGTCCTAGTGAAGTGGTAACGAAAATCAAATTGTCCAAGTTGGAGAACAAATAATTGGTGGTGCTTATAGGGTCTTCAAGGTCACTGGGGAAACGCTAAAAGAAAGGGTAAATCAGGATCTGCTGACATTTCAAAATTTATTGAATGATACGCAAGAAACTTGTGTGACAGTCGACATCAAAAAGATTTTTCGATTGGGGCCTCTCGTTACAAATGAAACGCATGAGGTTCGACCAAGACCATTAAAAGTCGTCTTGGGGAGCAAACAGCAGGTAGATCTTTTGCTCTCTCGAAAGTCCCGACTTTGAAAGAATGATCGTGGAGTTTCTTTTTCAGCCGGATTGCTCTCCCACCGATCGGATGAAAATGAGGACACTGGTAGCAGAATTGAAAAAGACGTCAATACGAGGGGAACAAAACTTCAAAATTGTAGACAACAAAATAGTCAAAACGGTTAGCTCGTTTTTATGGGAACATTCGGTGAAATTGACGGCAACCACGCCGGTCAAAAGCTCTACCAAATGCCTATAGATTTGAACCCAGACAGGAGACTGGATATATCTTGTGAAATATCCAGCAAAAATCGCCATGTGGAAGAAAGAACTAAAAATCAACTTAAATCAAGGGAAGAAAACAAGATTAAAATGATGTACACAAAGTGCAGAGTCTATTGATCAAAATGGATGAAATCAAACTGATCGTGGACCATTTACAACCTGACTTCATAGCTCTAACTGAAACATGGTTAAATGAACAAATCGCAGACACCGAAGTCCGAATAGACGGTTTTCAGCTTATCCGCATGGATAGAAACGGACGTAGGGGTGGTGGAATCGCAATGTTCATACGAGAAGGCATTGACTTCATTCCGGATGGGCCGTCGCCAAATCGTATCTCGTCTTGCGAAATACTTTGTTGTAAACTGAAAGTCCCAAAACAACCAGACCTCCATATTGCCGTGGTATATCGATCCCCAGGACAGCGAACGGCCACGGACGAAGCACTCATCACAGAGGTAAAGCAAATCTGCCGTAGCAAACACTTATTAATACTTGGAGATTTCAACGCTCCCGATATCGATTGGGTGTCAATGTACTGCTCGCGATCGGAAAATTCATTCGAACAGAAATTACTTCAGTTGGTAAATGACGAGTTTCTTACCCAACATGTTACAATGAAGACGCGGTTCCGAAATGGGCAGCAGTCAAGCTGTTTGGATCTAGTCATAAGTAGAGACGACAATTGCATCCTTGCATTAAGTTTTTACGTGCCGCTTGGACAAAGTGATCATTGTGTTCTTGCTTGGGAGTACAGTCATTTTTATGTACCCAAATGTCGTGCAGTTAGGCAGAGAAATGCATGGAAAGGGGATTATCCCAAAATGAAAGAATTTCTGAATGGGATAGACTGGAGACCTGCACATGTACCTGACCCAAATGCTGCCTGGTTTTTCATTAATAAATTGATTCAGCAGTTGGTAGAGAAATTCTGCCGACTTAAAAGGTGATCGTGCGTCTCACAACCCGAGTGGGTGACATCGGAAATAAAAAGGAATCTCAAGAAGAAAAGAAGAATTTGGTGAACATATGCCAGATATCAACAACTCGAACATTTTTCCGCTTCAAAGAAACAGTGAAATTGGTGTCGGAATCTTCTGAGAAAAGAAGATCAGCCTTTGAGTCAGAAATAGTCAAAGACATACCAAGAAATTCGAAAAGGTTTTATGCTTACGTTAATAAGGCAAAACGAAATCGCGACTGCATTCCTTGTCTTAAAGACAATCAGGGAAACAGGTTCATTGATAACTCTGATAAGACCAGCCTCTTATCCGATTTCTTTATGTCCGTGTATACCGAGGAGCCACCTTTTGACGAGGACGAATACTACAGTACTGCCACATCTACAAACAAAATAAGCATGGTGTCGTTCCCAATGGACACAGTAAGAAAACTCTGAAACAGCTACAGCCCACTAAATCACCTGGCCCAGATGGTATATCCGCAAAAGTTCTCAATGAACTCACAGACCAGTTGGCCTCTCCGCTCTCCAAGATATTTGAAAGTTCGATGGAGGTGGGGCTCTGCCTACCGAGTGGAAGACAGCCAACATAACCCCCATCTATAAAGGAGGAGAGAGGACATCACCAAACAGTTTCCGACCAGTCAGCCTCACAAGTATCTGTTGCAAAATGATGGAGAAGATTATTAAAACGGAACTGATGAGGCATCTTGAAGAGAATAACTTGCTAAGTTCATATCAACATGGATTTCGAAGTGGTCGATCCTGCCTCACAAACCTGCTCACATCCATGGAAAGTTGGACAAAATCATTAGAAATGGGTTTTTCAGTCGATGTGGTCTACATTGACTTTAGCAAAGCCTTTGACAGGGTTCCACACTAACGTCTGATCTTTAAGCTCCGTCAAATGGGTGTGACTGGCAACCTACTCAAATGGTTGGCCGACTTTCTCACAGACAGGTGCCAGCGTGTTTGTATCGGAGACGCAAAGTCTCACTGGGAAACCATTCACAGTGGAGTTCCGCAGGGCGTGGTTCTGGGTCCCATTTTGTTTCTGATATACGTAAACGACTGCCTGGATTGTCTGGCATGCGAGAAGGTAATGTTCGCTGACGATTTTAAGTAATGGAACACGATTTAAAAACCGGAGGATGCGCGGAAATTACAACAAAAACTTAGATCGCTTGCAAACATGGTGTTATGAGTGGCTGCTGAACCTTAATCTTAACAAATGCCAAATAATCCGACTGCGGTCTAGTTCCAGAAGGATGATTAGGTTTGAATACCAGTACTTCATCAGTGGTCACGAAATCCAGGGCGTAAATATTCTAAAGGACTTGGGTATATGGATAACACCAGCTTTCAAACCATCGTCGCACTGTGCGAATATCGCAAAGAAAGCTATGTGTATCTTAGGCGCAATCAGGAGGTCCTTCGTTAATTTTGACGGGGAGCTTTTTGGGCGCGCGTTTGGAACATTAATCCAGCCAGTGTTGGAATATTGCGTTCAGGCGAGGCGCCCTTGGACGAAACATGACTACGCTCTGCTGGAGAAAGTTCAACGGAGGGCAACGAAACTAGTCAGAGGATTGGAATGACTACCCTATGAGGGCCGCCTAGCAAGACTTAAACTTTTTCCTCTCTCTTATAGGCAATACAGAGGGGATAGGATCTTAGTCTTCAAACTGGTCAGAGGAATTGATTGTGCTCTTCAGATGGCCAACTTTTATGAATTGGCAAACATGACAAGTCTCCGAGGTCACCAATACCAACTGAAAAGAAATCTCGCCAAACTTGAAGTGCGGGCCAACTTCTTTTCCCAACGGTTGATTGACGAATGGAACAAACTGCCAGCCTCAGTTGTTCAGGCTGAAAGCGTTGAAATCTTTAAAAGAAGACTTGATGCATTTTTACTTGATGAAAAAATATTAAGTCGACAGCAATGATCGATATAATAAAACAACTATCACCATGTAACATTTGCTTGTTTTGCTAGCGTCTATCTGTAAATAGGGTTTTCAAAGGCTCTGTCTATCTCCCTTATATTTACTGAATTATAGTGAATTGTTAACCAGACAGAGTGACTTGTCATTTTTTGCACCTTCACTGGAAAAAAGCCTTCGGTCAGATCGAGTGAAACCTTCTTAACCGATTGCCAGTCATCCTCTGGTTTCCATTCGAGCAAACAGTCCCATCACACGGACATCATTTCTTGCTTCATCGCGTTAAAATCGGCCTTCCATATATTTCGCTTGCCTTCGGTTCTCTTCTGACACTGAGAATAAAGTGAGAAATCCCTCATCAGCATACTATGGTCACTCTTACTGAAGGTTGCAATAGAATTCAGTTCACCTATGTTAAAGAAGTCCTTCGTAAATACTAGGTCAAGGCAACTTGCTCTCTTCTTCTCTCTTTATCTCGTTGGTATGTTAACTTTCTGTGCCAGAGGTTGGTCAAAAGTGAGATCCATTAGCTTGTGGGCGAAGGAATTTGGCGCACTATCAAATGCGCCATCCAATCCTTCGAGAGAAGCCATTGGAAATAACATAGCTGAAACCAGTTTGACGGCTAGTTGTTTCACCGATTTCTTATCCAGAAATTTTATTGAATATTAAAGCTCCCAACTTCCAACAATTTAGGTCTGTACCGATTCCATCCTCAAACCAAAACAATTACATTCTGTGACGTAACCGTAGCCATTTGACGTTTTCATCAATATAAGTCCTGTGCCAGGTAGCGTCCCAGTCAGACGGATGCCATCGATATTTTCCATCTGCTCTATGCAAAATATTTAATCTAGCCTTCGAAAGTGAATTGTTTCTCAGAGTGTGGAAGAAATGGTACATTATGCCTATCCTCAAACACGGCCAATCTACGTGGTTTGACCATTTTTGGCTAATAAAAACACTTTTCGTAGTTGAGAATATATTGCAGACCTTGATCAATGGTAAGATGCTGTACCATTTAACTAAGAATAGCCTACTGAGTCCGGATTAGCATCAGTTCCTCGAAACAAGGTCTTATGACACCTCTCAGCTCCTCATGTTTACTCATTGTATACAATCTAAAGACAATGGTTTTACACTTCACATATTCTTGTTTGACTTCACTAAGGCTTTTGATCCTGTTGAACATGCTCTCGTTCTCTTGAAACTTTCCTCTTAAGGTATATTTGGTAAAATTGTAGAATTAACATGCTTTTACCTGGGCTCTCACACAACACTATTATTTTACTTCTTTGTCAAGGATTTATCGCCTTTATTTCAGAATGACAGGCCCTTTATGTTTGCCGAGGATTTGAGAGTTGCCCATGGATACAAACCAGCAGATCACCGCATCATTCTTGAACTCTTAAAAAACGACCTTGAGACCGTTGTCCAGTGGTGCTGCTCATGGCATCTTTCCAGTACTTGGCATAAGTGTTCCGTTATGGTTGTAAGTGACGACTATTAGCCTCAAGTAAGGATAAACGGTCACAACCTAAACATGGGCATATCACATTCCAAAGGTCTTAATCTTTCAGAGCATTGCGCCCTGATTGTCTCCAAAGTACGCAGAACTACCGGGATCATCCCCCGAAAATATAAAAATTTAGATATTAGAGTCATCCTTTATAAATAGACGTAAGACTGGCATGAAATACTGTTCAGTTTTATTTATTCTTCTGCATGGTAGTAAAGGGAAGAAATTGAATTAGTAAAGCATTTTAACCAAGCGTTTTTTATCCTAGGGACACCGCAAATGACATAAAAAACGTTGTGGGTTTGCACATGTTGATCCTTTGTGGTTTCACCGATAATAGAAGAAAAATATTTGCCATTTAAGCTTTTAAACAGTCGTATATTTAACCATCTTACTAATATGAACCAGTTTGATCACGTTTGGTGCAAAAGTCATCGCAATGTATTTTCATTTCTTTCTCTGGCATGCACAGTTAAGTATCATCATTTTTTTGGTAAATGCCCTTGCATCGTAGAATAAGCTACTAGGTAATATTAAAATATTCTTGAATTATTCTTTGTTTAAGAGAACAATCATAAGATTCCCCCATTGAGAACAGCTTTCACGAATTTTGGGTGCCGACGCCGTTGAATCTGTCTTGCGGCTGGGCAGAGTGCGTGGCCTCTGAGTCCGGTCCCAGGCCATATATCGGTGGCATTGGCTTTCTCTCTACAGTCCGCAATCAGTTAGGTCTTCAACAGACAGCGAGTTACTGTTCGCGGACGAAGCCTTGAATGACAAATATCTGGTTCTTTGAAAAAGAAAGAAGACTGAACCACAATGCTCTTGTGCTAACCCTTTCCTGTTTAGAATAGCTATCATCACCCGGGTTGCAGTTTTTCTACTAAATTAGTTTAATTTAGGAAAATATCGAGCAAATATATTTGCTGATGAGCTTTTTCATTGTAAGCCTAAGCTTCACCGTTTATTTCCTTTGAAACTGTCTGTAAACTGGCATGAAATACAATTATTTATTATTTTGAAAGACTATTTGATGAGCGTTTGCGCTGCTTTCGATAACTTCTATTCCGGCAAGTACAGTTATAGGAAAACGTTGGAACGTAGTAGAAATTTAAAACATGAAATCGATAATGTTCATCCGTTTGTGTGTCTCTGTGTGCTATGTGAGAGGTGTGCATAGTCGATGGATGATAAGAAACAGTGCGTAAGGTGGTAGTGAGCGTTTGGTAGAGCCTTTCTAAGAGAAGGGGAAGACAGCGACGGCATCGGGAAATGCATGCTGTTAAGCTACCATTGGCCAAGCTAAGCATGGAGCTTGTACGAGGTTCTTTTGTGCGCACAATACCGGTTTCTTTAACCTTTTGGCAGTCGCCTCCACTGCTGCTAGTAGACATTGACCCAGTGGCATGGGGTAGTTTGGTGGGACCTTATAAATTACACAGAAAGCTTTGCTGGTGTCTGCACTATGCTCCTAAGCAACGATATGTGCAAGGATGGCGTTCTTTTTGCTCTTGACGTCCCCTTTTCTCGGCCATACTGGGAGGCACTTTCTTATTCTTTTGGATAGCCACCGCCTCGTACGACCAATATAACCTGCTCCACAGGAGCAAGTAAATGAGTAACTGCAAATGGAGGTGGCCTGAGCCGACAACCTATGCTTACCCTCGCATCGTTAAAGAGGGACGTTTGTGGAACGACTTGGTTTAGGCGTCATTTCAGGAGTTCACTAGCCCCATCCCGTTGAAAAGGCACTTTGAGGAATAGAGTTTACTTTTCAACTGTAAGCTTGGCAGAGTTCACTGGTCTTGTGACAATATTTTCATCATCTTTTCCCAGTAGCTTTCCCCATGACTCGGAGAAAGGACCGTCGGGAATTAAAGTGACCATCATGAAACTATATTTTCGCTACCTCGAGTCTCCCATGAAGCATAATGCCTCCTTAAATCACCAGTCCTTCAAACGATAAAGTCATTCGGACATACACATTCAGTGGTACACAGTCTTACATGATACCGTTTCTTTGGATACTAACCATCATCAGATATTCAATTTTGGATCCTAAGATGCTGGGGCCTCAAGTTAATTGACGCATTTTCGTGAGATTTTGTTTCATACGCCTAAGTGATCAAGAACGAACCATCTCGACGTTTCATTATTTCATTCTGAAATGCTACTGCAGTATTACCCTACTCTACGACCCAACCTTATTTTCCTTAGCAGTTTTTTCTCCAACCTTCTATTCAAAAATGAAGGCCTATTGAACTCTGCCACCATTTTTATGGTAGGAGTTTTTTTCACTGTTCACTATTAATCTCAAAATATCGCGAACTGTTGACCTAGCTAGACAAGTTCTGTCTACATTATTAAGTATTTGTACATTTTATTCACCCACATTGTCATAACTTTATTTCGTTAGTAATTTTTGTTTAGACAGTGCCTTGCGGGTGCTATCCAAATATAAATTCTAAAATTCTAAATGTAATAAACCAGTCAGGGAAGCCGTTCTCTCGAAGAAGGTTCTGGATATTATCGAGGTCGTCCTCTATACTATCTGCCAAGCAAACTTTTTAAGCCATTTACGTTAAGCAATGGAATAGAGTGCGTTTCCGTTGGAGAGGTATGAAACTGCCAAAGTAAGTAAATTGCCAAGACCAGGTTTTTTTTCGACAAGCACTCCTCAGGACGCTCCCGTCAGGTCTTCGGCTTAGAAGGACGGCTAAAATGGAAGTTAACATGCTATTTCCATCTCTTTATACATTTTTGTATTAACTTGCTCCTCTGGAGCAGGTTAAATTGGTCGCACTAGTCGGAGCCTATCCAAAAGAATAAGAGAACACCTCCCAGCATAATTGAGAAAATGGGAAGTAAAGAGCGAAAAATAACCATCCTTGTACATATTGTTGTCGCCGAGCATAGTGTGGACCCCAGCGAAGCTTTCTGTGTAATTTATTAGGACCCACCAAACTACCCCATGCCACTGGGTCAATGTCTATTAGCAGCAGCGGAAGCGACTGCTATAAGGCTGAAGAAGCCGTTCTTGGGCACACAAAAGAACCTCGTACAAGCTCCATGCTTAGCTTGGTTAACGGTCGCTTAAAAGCATGCATTTCCTCACGCCATCGCTATCTCCCCCTTCCCCTAGAACGGCTCTACCAAACGCTCACTGCCACCTTACGCACTGTTTCTTATTAAATAGGTTTATTTAAAATATTTGTTGATTTTGTACTGCTTGGGTACCGTCGAATCCTTAGAACACAAGAAAAAACCTAAAACAAATTCATATATTCATAAATTAATTGAGCTTTGTTTTGTTTGTTTTCTTTGCATTCACTTTTTCTTCCCCTCCTTTTAAACTAGCATTGCCAACTCTTGACAACCTTGATACTTTCCTTCGAATTTGCAACCCTGACGATAGTCTCCAGGATCTGTTGATGATCGAGGTGGGTTCTGATGGTTTCGCCTCTTTGGTGATGGACTATACAGTCAGCAAGGTCACATCTCGATGATGATCTCGTGACCTCTACTGCCACCTCTTCGTTTCGACCATGTTGTCTACGATGAGTTCGTCCTCTCTCACCTCCACTGGTGTTTATAAACAGTAGCTCTGACTGCTATATTACCTCTCACCCGACAAGGAGCGTCCCGAACCCTCATACGCAGTCAGCAACATCACAATACTATCCCATTGCATTTTAGCTATTAATTTTTTTAGTGAAGCAGTTTATTTTCTCTTATTTTTTTTAAATTGGCGGCTCGCCGAACTCCGCCTCCGATTTAACCCTAGGAGTTTTTTTACTGCTTCTTTTTCGAGTTCACCGTATATGCCAACGATTGTTGACTTTTGTTTTAAAAATGGCAAATCTTTTTGAATCGGATATGTTTACCATACTACTCATTTCTGCTGTTCATATGGATGCTCACATAGTGCAGAAATTATCCAGTTTGTATTTATTTAAACCATGGTACTAAGTTTGTAATAATGGGGCCCTCTGGACCTTAAAATATACAATTTATTATTATTATTATTATTATTAAATAGCAGTGTTTGAAATGACAAGTTTGTTTTAAGTAAAAAAACCTGTTATTCAAAGTTAAGATATAGCAAAATTTGAAAATAGTACAGCTATGCAAAATGGGGAGGAATGTATCAGGGTAAGAATGGTTAGGGTTAAGACTAGTATGTTATTGACGTTCGAGAGTATTAATTCGACGGAGGTAGAAACATCTGCGATCGATTCGAAGGGATAGGCGCTTCCAATCAGATGTGAGCTCAGTCGATTCCGGTGTGGAGTCTGCCGACTAATAAGACTTAGTTGGACTGATTACTAAAATGGTGAAAATGGATTAGGAGCAAGAAGAGTTCAACGGTAGGAAACTTTCAATGCCATCCTATAGTCTTCATATTTGTTTTTTATATTATAGTGTTGATTATGTTTGATCTAGCTTTATGAAACAGCTAGTACTTTTCGTTTCATAAAGCTCTATCAAAACCTAGGGGTGCGGCTCGTTGCCAATTCGAATTACGTAGAGTTCATATGATGTTAAAAACGGAAAAAAATATACTACTAACAGGCAGAGAGAAAAGAGAAATAAGTTTTGCGAATTAACTTTAAAGCAAATTTTTTAACAATCATACAATTATATATAAAAATAAAGACGCTATCCAAAAACATTTGAATATGTACAATTATCATAAATTGTTGGATTAGTTTTAACAGTAGTAAAAAAGCTTTTTTAGATAATGGATATGTATATAATTAAAGTGAGAGCATTGCGCATAACCAGAGGACAGGTATTTGTGAGTCTTGTAGGTCACAACCGACCAGCTATAACATGCCCATAACCAGGTGTACCACAAAACCAGATGATTAAATTCTTCATCTCTGTGTGCATTGCAGGTCATCGTAGGAGGTTCATAAATGGCCTGAGTGAAATGGCTATCGTCGTCATGGGAAGCGCACGCAAAGTGCGTTTGGATTTGCAGCTTCGTTCGGCAGACTCTGAATTAACGTAGCTATGACCGATAGTAATCAGCGCGTCGTAAAACGCGTGCTCCCGAAGTTATCAGAGCCCTTTTGGCCCGAATTCTATGTTAAAGAACTCAGTTGAAAAATGTCCCATCTTATTCAAAAATAGATGTGAGGTATTATTTGACGGATAATGTTTGATTTTCATTTTAAATTCTAGTAGGGTTTAAATATTTCTAATCGAACTTGGCAGGGCATTCCATATTGTCGCGTATCTTATAGAATAGAAGTTGGAGCATTGGACCTTTTTGAATTTAGGAATTTTTATAATATTTGCATTATTTCTAGTGTCTCGGGGGCCAGTTTGATTGGTTAGTATATTCATTCTGAGAATATTTTGGTCATAAGGAAGATGGAACTTACGGGGATCGCACAAACAAGTGTTTTTTCAGCCGGATTACGAGCCGAGGGAACGGCTGAAAATGAGGGAACTTCGGAAAGAATTGATGGAGAGAATTGGCAGAGGAGAGAAACGGCTGAAAATCAAAGATGGTCAAATAGTCCACATAAATGGGTCATTCCTGTGGCTAAAACCTGTAACAATGAAGGCTGGGTCTCCCCGACGAATCGATCATTGAAAGTCATCTCCGCAAATGTACAAAGCCTGTTCAACAAGCTGGACGACCTAAGAAACGTTGTTGACGAAATAAAACCAGACGTTATGGCTTTCACTGAAACGTGGCTTACTGCAAAAATAACTGATTCCGAAATATCCCTCAGAGGATATCAGCACTTCAGGAGAGATAGACCAAGTCGAGGAGGAGGAGTCATAGTTTATGTCACTCGCAAGCTGACCGCAATGGCTGACATACATATTCCATTACGCGATGTGGAAGTCTTAAGCATTACTATATCTGCTAAGTATTCTAGACCACTGACGATATCGGTTGTGTACCGTTCGCCTTATCAGACTTCTGATCAGGATCTCATTCTCATAACGGAACTCTACAAAGCCAGCGAGAAGAAAGCTGTCCTCATTGTTGGGGATTTTAACGCTCCTGACATTGACTGGAAAACATGGACTGCGCCGGGAATGCCAGATAACTTCAACCACAAACTACTACAATGGGCAACAGACAAACTTCTCTCTCAGTACGTCACCTTTGGAACACGGACGAGAGAAGGACAACAATCAAACTGTCTTGACCTGATTTTTTACCCGAGATGAGGAAAATGTGCTAGACCTACAGGATCGACCGCCATTAGGTTCAAGTGATCACATTACGCTGTGCTTCGAGTACTCACTGTTTTCCAAACCAAATTTACCCGATACTTGGGTAAGAAACATTTGGAAGGGGGACTACTCACTTATGAGAAGACAACTGTCAGAGATATCATGGGAAACAGAACTACATGGTGAAACCAATAAAGATTGGACGACATTGAGTTCGTTATTGAAAAGGATTGTTTACCTCAACTGTCCTCTCAGGAAAAAGACAACCACAAACCGCCCAAAGTGGATAAACTCAAACTTGCAGGCCTCTTTCAAAAAAAGAAATCGCTTCTGGAGGCGTTACAGACAAACCGGCTCCGATGCTCACTTACGGGAATATAAGCAACAACGCAACGTTTGTAAATGTGAGGCTACTAAGCTGCGGAGGAAGTTTGAACTAAACATACTGCAAAAATCGTTGGAACACCCCAAAATGCTATATGGCTACATACGGAGTACAAAGAGAATTCAGGAAATGATACCTGCCCTTAGGTCTGCAGACGGAAAACTGGAGACCGATGACCAGGTTAAAGCATCCCTTCTTTCCAAATTCTTCCAGACCGTCTTCACTAGAGAGCCTAATAATTTTGCTGCTATTCAAACAGTTTGTCAACCAATGTGTACCCCCCTTTCCCTTACTCCTCCATCTCCTCCTCATCCACAACAGAGGACCTAGACCTAGACTTTTCACCGACCGTAGTTAAAACCGAATTACTCCGTATAAAACCAGCCAAGTCGCCTGGGCCGGATAGAATTCCTGCATTAGCCCTAAGAGAACTTGCTAACGAACTGTGTATACCACTGTCCATCATATTCCAAAAGTCCTTTGAAGAAAGCAAACTCCCGGAAGAATGGAAGTGCGCATTCATCGCCCCGATCTATAAAGGAGGTTCACGACTCGACTGTGAAAATTACCGCCCTGTCAGTTTAACTTGCATAGCGTGCAAAATAATGGAGCGTATTATCAAGAGGCATTTAATGCGCTATCTGGAAAACAACCAAATCCTATGCGATGCCCAACACGGCTTCCGTCCAGGACGTTCCTGTCTCACGAGTGCCCTTCAGTCGCACGAGAAATGGACAAAGGTCACAGATAAGGGTCATGCAGTAGATGTTGTATTTTTTGACTTCAAAAAGGCCTTTGATAGTGTACCACACGGGCTTCTTTTGCAGAAGATTTGGAACGTAGGAATTCAAGGAAAACTTTTCAATTGGATCAAGAGTTTCTTGTCTTTCAGAGTACAGAGAGTTGTTGTTGGAAACTCTAGCTCAGAATGGGTAAAAGTAGAAAGTGGTGTTCCACAGGGTTCTGTTTTGGGCCCCCTACTCTTCCTAATCTACGTGAACGACTGTCTCAATGACCTAGATTGTGAAGCTGTCATGTTTGCAGATGACATTAAAATATGGACTGAAGTCAGCTGCGCTGATGACGCAAAAGGGTTACAATCGAATATCGACAAACTAAGTGCCTGGTCGGCTAAGTGGCTTCTTAAGTTTAATGTATCCAAGTGCGTGATCCTACATCTAAGCGCCGGTCGAAAAGTATCTCTGAGACACCAGTACTTTATTAATGGCACTGCATTAAAAGAGGTCGAAACATACAAAGATCTGGGCATGTGGACAACTGCGAATTTGATGCCCTCAGAACACTGTAAGAAAGCAGTCCAGAAGGCAACATGTACACTACATTGGATCAGACGTGCGTTTAAAATATTCCCCCCTGATCTATTCGGAAAAGTCTATGGCGCCTTTGTGAGACCACATTTAGATTACGGAGTACCAGCTTGGATACCGTGGATGAAGAAAGATGTTGACCTCCTCGAACAGGTGCAACGGAGAGCAACGAAGATGGTTGACGGTCTTAAGACTTTACCGTACCAAGACAGATTGAAAAAGCTTGACTTATTTCCTCTTTCCTACAGGCACTTACGGTGTAGCCTGCTCTGGACATTCCGGATTATCCGGGGCCATGATTCCACCCTGAGATCGGAGGATTTCTTCGACTTTGCCTGCACAACTCATCTGCGTGGTCATCCTTACAAGGTTAATAGCGAACGCACGCGATTGAACCTCAGAAAGTTTTGTTTCAGCCAACGAGTGGTTCGACCTTGGAACTCGTTACCAAGCGAGATGGTTACCTCTGAAAGCATTATTGATTTTAAAAGAAGGCTTGATTGCATTGTATTTGACAAAAGACGACTGTCACAGCATGATTTCTTAAAACCAGCCTTTTAAAATCTTTCGGGCTCTACTTTTTCTTCCACAATGTTTCGCCTATGGCTGTGAAAACGCATTTGAAGTTATCTTATGCTTTGACTCAAACATTTTAAAATGTACAACATTTTATATTGACTGTACATATGCAATGATAACTTAAAATTAATAGGGTCATCAAGGGCAATGCCTGTAACCCTTCAAAATATACAAAAATATACAATATGTGATTTCGAATAGAAAAATAAGACCATTTTTGAGTCTTCTGATCCAGACGGGTTGAAGTCCATATTATTATTATTATTATTATTTTATTTATTGCCAGTTTACAGGCAAGGTCAAAAGGGATATATACAGTAGGGGGTCCAGCTGACAGTGAAAAAAACTCCTGATCGTTCTTTAAAGGTATTTTCAGGAGAAAAAACTGCAGCTTGTTGAACAGATTAAAGTTTAAGGACAGGGAAGTGTTGACACAGGTGCACAGTGTAGTACTTCTCCTTTCGGTGTTGTGGATCTGGTCTTCTGTACTAGCAGCAAGTATGCCGGCGAGCGGCTGCTAGCTGTAGACTGAGGACTGCAGAGCCAGCAATATTGCCTTCAGCATGAAGTCCGGCATAGGATTCAGAGTCCGTGGACGCCATCAGAACGGAAAAAGAGCTTCCAGAGAATCAGCACCCAAAAATTCGCGGAAGGTGTCCTGAATGTAGAAAAACTAGTGACAGCTCTCGTAAACAAAGGATAGTTTTGCTGAATTTTAATACTTCTGGGTAGTTTATTCCAGATTGCTATAGCATTTACCGAAAAAAACTGACGGTATTTAACGGTGCGTGCCAAAGGAAGAAATAAGAATACATCTCTATGATTGGTGCGCCGACAGTGGTCGAGCTGCCTCAGGGATGTAAGGGGTTAAAGGTAAAACCGTTTAAAAGCTTGAACAGTAAAAATAGTCCCTTCTGTAATCTACGAAGCCACAACGGGTCGAGGCTTGTGAGCTCACAGCGTTGTTGGTAGGACAAGTTTCTGTGCTCTGAAGTAATAACTCTTTTTAGTAAAGAAGTGCTGGACTGATTCTATCTTCCTCCGTTCACTCGCGTGCAGAAGGCTAAATAGAAACGAGCAGTATTCCAGACTAGGTCTGACATACATTTTATAAAGGCTGGTCCTAATATTGAGGGTTTTAAAATTTCTGAGAATAAACCCAGTGGTTTGGCGTGCTTTAGAGACAATCAGGGCGCAGTGCTCTGACAGATTAAGACTACTAGAATATGATATGCCCAGATCCGTTATAAACCCGGGCACATTTAAGTCATGACCGTCTATGCTTAGATGAGGCTGATGGTTGTCACAACTAACCATAACGGAGCATTTGTGCCAAGAGAGCGAAAGGCGCCATGTGCGACACCACTGAGCGAAGGCTTGAAGATCCTTTTTAAGAGCTCAAGCACAATGTGGCGATCGACCGGTTTTATAACGATAGGCAACTTTTAAATCATCAGCGTACATAAAGGGCCTACCATACTGAAAACAATCAGGAACATCGTTCACAAAAAGGCAAAATAGAAGCGGGCCGAGTACACTACCCTGAATAACGCCACTCCTCACGTGCGTGGGGTTGGAGATAACATCGGAAATTTTTACCCGTTGTGCGCGATCATTCAAATAGGAGGATATTAAGTTCAGAAGCTTGTTACCTATGCCGAAGGAGGTAAGTTTCAGCAGGAGGAGATCGTGGTCAACACGATCAAAAAGCCTTCGTGAAGTCGAAATAAACGGTGTAAATTGCAAAACCACTATCTCTAGATTGTAGCACATGATCAAAGTAAGAGAGCTGGCAGGTGTCACAAGATCTTTTTCGAGAAACCCATGCTGAGCCGCATTAAGTAGGTTATTCTCTGTTAGGTGACGCATCAACTTGTCTTTAATCAAGGTCTCTAATATCTTCGAGGCTGCTGGCAGTGTATTTATTGGCCTAAAGTCGTCAAATGACGTAGTTCTGCCGTGTTTGGGTATAGGCAAAATGTGCGATTCCTTCCATAAAATAGGGAAGGTTTCACTTTCAAGAGCAAAGATTGAATATCTTATACAGAAGTGACGGAAATATATCATTTGCATCCGCCTTTAGAACGCTGACCGGGACGCCATCTGGTCCAGGACTGTAAGATTGGCGAGAACGCCGAATGGCTACGGTTACGTCCCAGAGGGTAAACGTTATGTTTTCGAGGACGTTACCTGTCCAAACCCGGACGTTTGGAAAGGGGGCGACCGAATGTTCACTGAAAGTTCTAGACAAGAAAGCATTGAAGCTATCAGCCGTCAACTTAGCGTCAGCTATAGGGTTTCAAAAGCATCTCGAAGTACAGGGTACTGAGTTTTTCTCTGCGATTTTACAGTCCGCGAAAAGAGTTTTTGCAACATTGTACGAAGGGTTTTCGGCAAAGTTAACCTCTTCAGCCAGTCGCTTTTTCTTCGGAGAGCCTCTTAGCCTGTTCAAAGATTTGCTGGATCAATGGCAGGACGGAAGTGTCATTTAGTCGATGAAAACGACGCGAGAGTCTACGCAATCTACGGCGGAAAGGTAAAGGGAGGTAGACTTCATCCTTGACATTAATTATTTTCTTACGAGGAACAAAAACGAGAAATGAGTGGACCTAGAACTTGGTAGAATGTATCAGTACAAACATTCACATCCAAACATAGAAAGAAGTTAGTCCAATCGTGGGAATTAAGATGTGTTAGTAATTCCCCCATATTTGCTGATCGGAAATCGTGGAAAAAGCTATATTTTTTTGAAAACGTTTCATCAGCCTCGATTTCTAGTGAAGAAGCAACTATAGCATGGTCTGAACTCCCAAGTGTATATTTCCATATATGAGCCTTGAATGCCATCAACATTGGATAAGGATCTTGTAAAGCATCTTTGAATGTTTTTCAGTTTCTTTCGGCTGTCTGAGGGCATAAGGCCAAAGAAAATTGATCAGTAATCCAGGTGAGGTACAACGTACATTTTATATAGTTGTTTCTTTAGGGCAGGTGAGCAGAAAGTTTTATAAATGAATTCACAGTCTAGTGGATTTTGGTGACATTTGTTTAACGTGGGAAGATGAATCAAGAGTATTGATATAGCTAAGACCTAGGTCTTTTATTGATGTTGTCTCGGTTATTTCCGGATTTTTGAAAATTATGTGAGGTTGTTTTTGTGGACCAAAAATCAGGAGAGGACATTTACTTGGAGAGAATGGAATTTGCCATTATTGAGTACTCCATTCGCTTAGTTTTTAAGATAATTTTCATTCGTTCTATACATACTGGCTACTATATGCTTGTTATATGCATGTGCAAGTTTAAAGTTGTCCGCATATAAAAATGTTTAAGATGACCTTGATATAGAGGATAAGTCGTGAATGTATATAAGAAATAGGAGGGGACCTAGGATAGTCCCCTGAAGTACTCCTCTACTAATATGAGATGGTTCTGAGACCACGTTTCGAGTTTTTACTACCTGATATCGGCTTTGAAGGTAAGATTTTAGATTTTAGACTTATTAGCTTCACTAGAAGCCTTTTATGGGGGGACTTTATCGAACACATTTTTAAAGGTCAAAGTATATCGCAGCCACCGTGTTTCCATCATCTATGTTACTTGAAACGAATTGAAGGAAGGTGAGATGGCAGAACTGACATGACTTTTTAGGTAAAAAGGCGTGTTAAGAGGAAGGTTTGAGGTAAGCGTTTGTTAGATATTTTAACATTTGGTTCGAAATTATTTCTTGTAAGATTGTTGCTATTACCGCTGTTCGGTGAACACCACGATACCTTTGTGTATCAGACCGGTTCCCGTTTTTAAAGATTGGTGTAATGCTTGAGTTTTTCCTGATTTCTGGATACATACCATTCGACTAGAGTAAGGAGAATAGACTAGACAGCAGTGTTACAGCATAAAGCAGTTACTTCAGCATGCAAGGTGGGATTTTATCCGTTCTATAAGAGGTGGAATTAGAAAGTTGTCTGATAGCTTTTTTGACGGTTTCTTCGCTAAAACAGATCTCATTGAGGGTAAATGCTGTCATGTATGTTGGTTGTGGAATTGGCTCCTCCTCAACTGAATAGTTGACTGAGAAGTACTTATTGAATTAATTTGCTATTTCGCTATCGTCCGTTATTATTTGTCCTGCGTCATCAATCATGAGTTGAGGACCTGTTTTAGACTAGCATTTATTTGTTTCCGAAAGATCTGGGCTGTTTTTTTTCGGAGGACTCTATTGCCCGGCGTTCCGCTGCTATGTTTCTATTTGTTTCCATTTTTTCAACTAGATCATGAATTTCCCTAATTCGTCTGAGTGTGGATAAGTAACTAACTGAGGGATCGTGAAGTTGTAATTTAAGTTTGTTTAGCCTCTTGTAAAGGGAGTTAGGAATTTGTGACTTATGCAAGGATCTCTCATCTATTAAGATATCTTCGTATATGCACAACTCTCACCTATCGTTCTGGGTCCCATTTTGTTTCTGATATACGTGAACGACTGCCTTGATTGTCTGACATGCGAGAAGGTAATGTTCGCTGACGATCCGAAGTTATTGAACTCGATTGAAAAACCTGAGGATGCGCAGAACTTACAACAAAACTTAGATCGCTTGCAAACATGGTGTGATGAGTGGCTGCTGAACCTTAATCTTATCAAATGCCAAATAATCCGACTGCGGTCAAGTTCCAGAAGGATGATTAGGTTTGAAACCAGTACTTCATCAGAGGTAAGTATTCTAAAGGACTTGGGTATATGGATAACACCAACTCTCAAACCATCGTCGCACTGTGCGAATATCGCAAAGAAAGCTATGTGTATCTTAGGCGCAATCAGGAGGTACTTCGTTAATTTTGACGGAGAGCTTTTTGGGCGCGTGTTTGGAACATTTATCCGGCTGGTGTTGGAATATTGCGTTCAGGCGAGGCGCCCTTGGACGAAACATGACTATGCTCTGCTGGAGAAAGTTCAACGGAGGGCAACGAATCTAGTCAGAGGATTGGAATGCCTACCCTATGAGGGCCGCCTAGAAAGACTTAAAATGTTTCCTTTCACTTATAGGCAATACAGAGGGGGATAGGATCTTAGTCTTCAAACTGGTCAGAGGAGTTGATTGTGCTCTTCAGATGGCCAACTTTTATGAATTGGCAAACATGACAAGTCTCCGAGGTCACCAATACCAACTGAAAAGAAATCACGCCAAACTTGAAGTGCGGGCCAACTTCTTTTCCCAACGGGTGATTGAAGAATGGAACAAACTGCCAGCTTCGGTTGTTCAGGCTGAAACTGTTGAAATGTTTAAAAGAAGACTTGATGCATTTTTACTTGATGGATATATATTGAGTCGACAGCAATGATCGATATGCTAAAGCGACTATCGCAATGTGACATTTGCTTGTTTTGCTAGCGTCTATCTGTAAATAGGGTTTTCAAAGGCTCTGCCTATCTCCCTTATATATACTGAATTATATTATCAATTTCTACTACGTTCCAACGTTACCCTATTACTGTACTGGCACGTAGGGAAGTTATCAAATGCAGTGCATTTGCGCCGCAAATCGTCTTTTGAATATTTCTTACTTATTTGTATCAATTTCTATGCTACGGAGGCATGAGGGGGAAAATTAAGCGTTTTTTACAGGAGCACGCCTGATGGACGATAATGATTTTTATGCGAAATCTTAAGAGAAAAATTGAGGGCTGTTCTGCATAATTCTGTATGTACAAAGGAGATAAGCACAGCCTTTAAAAGCCCTTTTTACAGATAGACGCTATCAAAAATAGATGTTTAAGGGGCAATAGGCGTAGAGTATACCGGTCTTTGATGTCAACTTAATGTATACTCGTCAAGTAAAAATTAATCAAGTCTTCTTTGAAAAATCGCAACGCTCCCAACCAGAAAAACCGAAGTAAGCAATTTGTTCACTTCTTTAATCACTCGGTTGGAAAAAAAGTTGCCCCGCACTTCCAGTTGGGCGTTATTTGTTTTCCTTTTATATTGGTGACTAAGGAGATTTATCGTTTTCGCAAATTCAAGAAATCGGCTACTTGAATAGGACAGTCAACTCCTCTGACAAATCTGAAGACAAAGATCATATCTCTCTGTATTGACTATAAGAGAGAGGGAAAACATTGAAGTCTTTCTAATTGGGCCTCATAGAGTAGGCATTATTATTCACTGGCTATTTCGAACTTTATCCAACAGAGCCTAATCTTGCTTCGTCCAGCGGCGCCACGCCTGAACGCAATATAATAACACCAGCCAGACAAATGTTCCAAACACGCGACCAGAAAGCTCTTCGTCAAAATTAAGGAAGAACCTCCTGATCGATCCCAAGATACATATAACCTTCTTTGCGCGTTTTCTAGCTTTTCCATCGAAGTTCATAACTTCAGATCATCAGTGTAGATGACCTTATCACACGTTAGACAATCATGGAAGCCGTTTGCGAATATCAGAAGAAGAATGGGACCCAGAATGTTCCTCAGCGGAATCCCACTGTAAACTGTGCCCAGTGGGACGTGGCGTCACCAATGCAAACACGTTGGCACCTGCCTATGAGAAAGCCGGCCAACAAATTGAGAAGTTGCCAGTCACACCCATTTGACACAGCCTCATATCAGAAATCCGTGTGGAACCCTGTCAAAAACTTTGCTTAAGTCAATGTAGACCACATCGACTGACAAGTACATTTCTAATGATATCATCCAGCTTTCCATGAATATAAAGCCGGATCGACCAAATTCAAAATCCATGTTGATATGAACTAAGCAAGTTGTTCTCTTAAATATGCCTCATCAGTTCCGTTTTGATTATCTTCTTTATAATTTTGCAACATATACTTGCGTGACTGACTGGCTGTAAGCTATTTTGGGATATTCTCTCACACGATTTATAGATGGGGGTTATTTTGGCTAGCTTCCACTCCGTAGGCAGAATCCCAGCTCCATCAAACTTTTAAAGAACTTGGAGAGTGAAGAGGCCAGCTGGTCGGTGAGTTCATTCGAAACCTTTGCGCATATACCACCCAGGCCAGGCGATTTAGTGGGCTGTAGCTGTTTCAGAGGTTTCCTTATTATATCTGTTCGGAATGTCACCGCGCTTATTTTATCTATAGGTGTGGCAATATTTTGGTGTTCTTCCTAGTCTATAGGTGGTGCCTCTGTATACACAAACATAAAAAATTGGATAAAAGGTTGGTCTTATCAGATTTAATGGTAACCTTACTTCTCTGATAGTCTTTTAGGTAGGGAATGGAGTCCCGATTTTGTTTTGCCTTACTCGTGTTAAAAAAATACAAGTAAAATGCAACCAAATACGGGAAAATTGTCACTAAAGCAGTTTGTGGCCCAATGAATGCAAACCCAAAGCTACCTTATTGAATTACTTCACCATCTTCGATCAGAATACAACCCACATTTACCCTCGAAATGGTGAAAAAATGTCTTACTGATACATTAATTCACTAAACAGAAAAAGAGTTGGGGCTGGTAGTAAGCACAAGCTCCTATAGAACTATATTTACGTTTAAATGGTAGGGGCTTAACACGATGGAAGCCTAGGAGCAGTGTTTTGACAAACAGAAGATGCTATAGCCGATTTCCCTATGGTTCTGTTGTTCGTTCTTTTAATGCGTACTTTTCATGCGTTTTCATGCGTTTTCATCGTTTGGACGCTCGGAGTACATGGTAGTTACCCTCAAGGAAAAGTGAATGTGCAAGAGTTCAAGTTCGATGGTTTACCCAAAGCTCATAGTTTAATTCCAGTATGCAATTGAGTTACTCTTTGAGAGATTACCCCCAATTGAGAAGCCTAGATAAAAATACTGCTCTAAAAATGGAGTTAGAGTGATCAACAGTCTGGCGGGTTTACGTATGCGTATTATTATGACCCAGCCTGATACCTAGAATACACATGAAGCGTATGCTTGGCCATCGGTTGTTCCAAACCCCAACACGACAGAGAACGAGAATACGATTGGCCACGAGAAAATGTATTCAAACCCTGCAAGTCCTTCTCACTGAAAAGCTACATGTACTTATGGCATACCATTCAGATTGGCTATATTGTATCCAATCTGCTACAGGGGAAAGTTCTAAAGGAGTCAAACAATTTCTGGCAGACATAGACCAATCAGATTTGACGGGAGCACGGTGGCGACAGGCAATGCGGGACATTGTTGACCGCACGCTTAGGGCATATGGCGTGGGAAACGCGCGCACGTGCGTTATTGTGAGATCGACTGTTCGTGGGAATGTGGACATTCCCAACAATTATGAATCGAGAATGAATTTTAGGGTTTTATATGAATTTTCACGTCAGTACTTACGCACAACATTTTCGGCAAACAATGCCCCCAGCTACAGATTATCAAGATACGATCCCTTATTCGATGACTTAAGTGATCCAAAAAGGGATCGTTAATCAGAATACACAACTGTGTATTCTGAGTTACCAGCTAAAAATTTATTGAAACATTGATGGCCATTTGGGCCACTGCCCGTCCCTACCCAGGACAGTTCTGCGGCCGATCGCGTGTAACGGAACGGTTCATTAGAGAATTTAGCAGTCGCTAACAAATTGTTTCTGTTAACCGGTTGCAGATAGGTCATACATATCCCTCCACACCAAAGGCAGCAGTTAAATCTCGCCTATCTACGAGCAGACTCTAACGTTCATGTGCTCCCGCTCATTTCATGCATTCACATCATATGCGGTGATCGCCTTGTGCCTTCGCTTCAGCAGTTCAACTTTTTATTCTGTGATTGACAGTATAGGGTAATTTGTAATTAACCGAATTTGTCAACATAAGTTGGCTAATTATGGAGTCAAATTGAATGTGTGTCCGCTTTTCAGGGAGTTTCATAACCAGTATACATTTGTTAATACCACGCAAATTTACACCGCAGCAGCGTGGCAACATTTTTACATCCAGAAAAGATATCTCGCTCAGACATGAACAGTGAACAGGTGGCGATTTATTCGGAATGTCGCATTTCAAAATTTTTAGCAAAGCGTCCTCCATTTATTGTGACCAGAATTCCAATCAAACGATACCAAGAGAGAGAGAGAAATAGAGAGGGAGGGGGCTGAAGAGAACATTCGTAAAATGCGTTTTAAAATGGGCATATTTTTTAAGCAAAGCTAGAAAAAAAACGAAAGGAGAATAAGGAAGGAGAGGGATAATGCAGGCATCTAAAGATAAGTGATCTTAAATTTTCGCAAAAATTAACCGCTAACTTAGCGTAAATCAATCTGAACTACATTTTGTAGGTGCCGAACGAAAGTTGATAAGAAACTTTGTGTCAAAGTTCATCAGCCACAGCAGGATAACCGCGTTATCTTAATTTAACTTCAAACAAGCGTTCAGTATTTTAGAGAGGGGAATGAGGTGTGTTATGGGAACGTAACCGACGAGTGTAATGTAAAAAATTCGAATTTTGATGAAAAGGATTTCCACAGGAAGAAATAAGAAGAAAGTTTATGACAGAGTGACACCAAGATACCGGAAAGATGACATTTCATCGAGAAGAATGTAAAAGGATACACGAATGGTGAAGGGTTGCAGTCGAACCACATGCCTGAACTGATTTTTGATAATTAAGCAGAAAACCATTTTCCAACGAACATACAGAGACATGATCCAAACCATCCTTCGGAACTTGGAGATCATATTTACATTTAACAGGACGGCCAAAAACCATATCCTCAGCACACTTAAAACAGGGAAAATCGTTGAGAAATTACCGCTCATCCATGTAAGGGGAAAAGAGGAGGAGTGGATAGGACTGAAGCTTGAAGCACTATACAGTTACAAGGTAGAAGAATTAAAACACCACGATCGCGTTCCTTAAGAAATGAGCTTGCCAGGAACCCTTGACTTGTCGTGGCAGCTTAAACTATAAGGAGACCCTTGCCTTAAGATCCGTTGTCGAATGGACCGAGAAGCTGGACGATGGTTGAGATGGTATTGCATTCTGTGTAGAAAGATTGGAAAACAACTTAATACAAGATGGCAACCGAATAAGGGCAGAGTTTCGCGCCACGAGAGCAGCATCCCAAGTGAAAACGGGACATGAAACACAGCGTTCTGAATGAGAGCATGTCTGTGTCGGTTATGAAGTTGATTGGCCAGTGTGGGCAGCCATGATTGGTGGAGATTTAGACTGCCACTTGTATGTGTGTGCAAGTATATACAAATGGACGCGAGGTTGCGGCAGGCACCCGGAGAAGGGCCACTGCGGACTCACTGAAACAAGAAAAGATGAACAGGAAAGACCTTGGAATAATTAACCCTGTTGTTTGCACTTTCCCTATGATGCCACTACACGCGGAGCAGGCAAATTAATTCAAGAAAATCTGAAGTGCTTCGATCCTTGATTACTTCACCAAAACAGTGCTGTAACAGCTCTAAACTCGCATTTGCGCATTCCAGAAGCCAAAGTTCTGGAGGATCGAAGAGGACGGCACAGGTACCATCATACAGTGGGAGGGGGGTGGGGGATGGGGGTGATTAAAACTTTCAGGATAAATCTAAACGAAAGTACAAAAGCCGGACCAAACTGGAAGCAGAATCATCTAGATGGGCATTGCCCCTTCTCAGATACTCTGATGCGAGACATGAAAGCGGTTTAACTAAGAGTGGAGTATAAACCAATGCGCAGCACAGCCACCAAGACAGCAGCCATCCTCCCTCAAGCAAACACACCCCGTCTGGACATATTTAGACCTATTAAACTCAGAGAAACAGAGTCTGAAGGATAACAGATATGATAATAAAAAAAAGCTACAAATGATGCCTTCCTAGGTTCATTAGTAAATTTATGCACGCAAGACTTGCTAACACCTAGGGTACATAAAAAGCGCTTGAAATAGTGTGCTGATGCTGTCTCTGAAGATGGGTTTAAGCTGGAATCCAAAACGTCAGGCGAACAATGTTCTTGTTCTAGCGATCGCATCTACTACTACTAATTCTGAATGAGGATATTATTGAGAATGGGCGTGGAGCTTTCTACAAAGAAAAAAACTAATTACGCCCTGCCTCCCTATTAGACACAATAGTAGGTCAGAGGAAACAGCTGCATCTTTGAACAGATGATGAAGCGCTTTTACTCCCAATCTCCGTTTTACGCATACTTACGCCCAACATGAATGTGCATTATTGGCCCGTATTCTTGGCACCTAGTAAGTGTGCTAGTTCTAGTATCCTCTCCCAAAAGTTACGTACAATGAGGGCACTACCAAAAATATTTCAATACCGAGTCAACTTCTAATTTTGCATCTATGTTCTGTTTCCACTAGGGTTTTCAAAGGTACTGACTATTAATCTGAAACATGCCAAACCAATTGCACGAATATCAGACTGATGAAACAAACATGTGAGCCCAAGTTTGGAATGACGTCAAAGTTCGCATTGACACTCCATGCGCACACAACACTAAGGTTAACGTGAGTACTGCCCCCTAATGGACGGAAGAAACACGAACCGTACTCCGCGGACAGCCAATCACAGGCACCTACAAACTCCGAGATGTCTAGGTCAAGTGACCGACCTGACTAAGACTGGCTTTCTCTTGAGACAAAGATATTAACAGCCACCTTGCCCTTATGCAGTGACACACGCAGTTCTGGGGCCGCAAGCTTTCAGAAGTTGCTGGGACAAGTTTCTTGACCCGACGTGTGGGACTTACTGGAACACACCCTCAGAGACAGTTCAGGTAAGGTTGATGGACGTATAAAAGATACAGTATTAAGCGGGCCCGATTTTCACGCAACCAAATGCCTATCATAATTAGCTGCTTCCGCATGGCAAATGCGTCCTTCAAACAGAACAGTTTGTGAGTCCAGGCACCTCATTTTAGATGGTCTCTGATGATGTTTTAAGGGGTAAATCCTCGCCCTCTAAGCGGGTCGCTTGGTGGATATGCCGGACCAACACGGAAGCCAAATCAGGCTACGGCAGCCGTTATTCAGGTTGCGCTCCCATAACAAATGCCGAACATGTTGGTTGGGGTGGTGGTACGCGTAGATGCTCCACCACGCTGTGGAGCACACGGCGGACCTCATCGGAATCAAACGTCGAACTGTCGGGTGAAAATCCGAAGCATCCTACACTGTAAAGACAACACGTTTTAGTCAATAATTAAGTTTTCAGTCGGCGGCCATTGAACAAGCACACCCCCTATAACCAATGCGTTATTCCCTGCTTCTACAGGTTCGTTTCACTGTTCCCAAGGCAGTATTTGATAGAAATAATTTAATTAACATTTAGAAACTGCCGCCAATAGAGCTCCTTTTGGGGAGGCTGAAACGCCAACACGCCCCATCATCTCTGTTTAGA
The DNA here is from genome assembly GCA_017591395.1 of Schistocephalus solidus. Lineage (NCBI taxonomy): Eukaryota > Metazoa > Platyhelminthes > Cestoda > Diphyllobothriidea > Diphyllobothriidae > Schistocephalus > Schistocephalus solidus. The sequence continues at coordinate 48,129 of WEDG01005445.1, forward strand.
TAATTTTTAAGACAAGTTTACCTTACATGTCACAAAAGAGGTATGTATTTACAGTGCTGCAGAGCAGTAGAAAAGTTTAAAAATACATAAATTGGTACAAGAGGAGTCACGAAGGCAGCTTCTAGGAAATAATCTATTTGGGTCGCTTTTGGGGTACTGATTTAGCAACACTGTTGCTGGACGATCTCTTCTTCTGTGCGGAGTTGGAGACTGCCTTTTTCTGCTCCGCCGGAAGTTTCGTTGCACGCCAACGAACAGGATTGTCGAGGTAGGCGCGACTGGAGACCAGTTTCTCCACAAAGCGGCCATATTTGCTGGTGCTGAGACGATCACAACACTGGGAACAAGTTTTAGCCATCTCCTCCCTGACAGCGCGTGTATCTGGGAAGTCGGCAGAGGCCCTCCAAACGGCCTCTACGACTCGGCTTCCGCAGACATCAAAGGCAAGGATGGTGAGCTGCGGCTAGGATAAGGGCAGAGAGCAATACGGAAGTTAACAGTTGGCTGTGAAGAAAGCGTATAAAAAGCCGGTTAAAGGGTTGCTGAGACAACAGTACTAAGAAGGAATGTCCGGACAGCCACTTCCAGTTTAACTGCCGTTGTCGTCCAGTCCCATGTCTAGCATAACCCGGAGATGTTAAAAATCAAAGTCCAGCTTCAGTCAGGCTTTATGGGTGATGAAAAACCTCGACGTCCATGTGACGACATCCGTCACCACTTCCTTTCTATATGACCATCCATGATGGACCAAAACTGAACTTTAGAGCAAGTGCCGTCAACGTGCTCCTTCCATTTGAAAAACGAACAAAGAGAAAACCGTCAACAAGTTTTCTGTAATAAGTCAAAATTCCTAGGAGAAGCGTAATGCGCACGCCAAGAAACGGACCTGATCGTGTAAGCAGTGCTTATTCAAGTAAAACTCGGAAAAAGGAGAGGTCAGTTAGGCTGTTAAAATTCTATCTAATTACTTAACAGGGTGCAACAAAATACTGGGTGTTTTACGGGAATGGATAAAGTATGTCTTCTCGCTCATCGCAGCCTGGACAACCGTATTTTTAAGTGACCAAGACGCGCACGCTTTAGCTGACCCTCAAAGACCTGGACCACAAAAGACATTCCAAAAAAATGATGCTCAGGAGGGAGCTGTTCAGCATAACAAATGTGATGTATTCCCATTTTGCCGGGACGAAAACTTTCAGACCGCAAATCACCCAATAAGTATGAACAGCGATTATACCACATCTTGCACATTTATGCAGATCTTATCGACTACAACGAAACGGTATTTTGTCCACAGAAAAAGATAAACATCGGCAGCCCGAGAGACAGTACGGCCTAGAGCGCGGCATCCATCTCAGTCATTCTTCCAAAACCAATCTGTCTCCAATGAAAAGGCAAGGCCAAGGTGGATGTAGACGTGGGCGCAGTAAGGTGCCTGGCATAGTGAACTGCGTTCCCCACACACCATTGGAACCGAGTTTGCACGAGTAACTAACTCATGTCGTACACGCGCGTGGGACGTGTTAGACGCAGGCCCACGTCGTGAGAGCTGAGATCCGTAACCCACTGCCCCTATCACCCTGTTGTGTTAAAATCCTGGTTAAGTGTTTGTTGTAGACAAAAGAGCTTGGTGTGGATGTTCACCATGCCAGCCACCTGCGTCGTCTCCTAAAGTCGGTCTCCTTGAATCTGCCTCCGTCCTTGCGTGAAGCACGCGGTGGAGATAATCGAAATCGACGGTCGAACTGTCATGTGTAGGCTCACGCTATTTCAGTTACTGTGACCAATCTCTTTCCCAATTACTCGGCAGGCTAGGACAGGCTACAGGTGCGTGAGGGGGCGAGAAGGAAAGAGAGATAACCCGATGCTACGACATCCTGTCTTTTCAAAATTCAATATAACCCTCAATATGACCAAAATGTAACGAATAACAAAAAAACGAAATCTTCTCGCCTAAGTGTGATTCCTCTGGCATTTCTCACGTACGTAAGATAAGAGACGCCTTCTTAGAAATCTGGAAAACGTGGGTGGGCTGTTAACTTTTGTGAGCCGATGCGCCCACGTTCATCTACAGTTGTCTTAACGTAAGATCACAAAAAGCAGACGAATAGCGAGGCGGAAAAAGTCCGCTTCATTCTGGCGATATTAACGAGGAGGCAACCGCTGCGTGCACTCAACGACAAAAAACATCCTTAACTCAACCTCTGTATACAACGTGAAACCGGCTTAACTCGGTTAGGTTTCACATTCGTGAAATTTACCCTAAGCGCGTACTATGAGGGTGTCAATACAACTTGACTTTGAGCTCCAAATGACCGAGCTATCCCGCCAGACGGTTCAATAGCATGTCAGACTTGCTTTAGTGAGAATAGGATGAGCAGGGTCGGCTACACTTTCTCTTACGTCTTCAATAATGAACCAGTGTCAAAAATATTTCAAGACAATTGGGGTAGAGAATGGGCGCAGTTATTGACGCGGCCCAAAATCCCCGTTCATCTCATTCTTCTCCGCGAACATTCCACCCAAAGTAGCAAACCCAACAGCGAGAAAATGACATGTAAGTATCCGCCTTAGTGTAGTTTGTGGGAATACCATACGGTACAGTCAGCTCGAGCTTCGAAGCTTCGGCATATGTACGCCATCTGGACTACTAACCACACCACTGCTCTGTCTATCACAACTCCAATCCCAGACCCGTCTGCACTGTTCGATGTCCAGCTAGACCACAACCTCCCAATCATGGTTTTCTGCAACAACGGAGACTATGCGCTGGGCCGTTTGAGAAGGCATATTTTTGCGAGACGTTGGAAGACAACGGCACGGAAGTGGCTAACTGAACCGAGAAGTGGATGCAGTGAAACAGGGATTCCAAGAGCAGCTCTGATTTGTTTGACTGAAGTGCCAACTGGCTAATCCTTGCTCGAAGGTCTACAGTCAACCGGTTAAAGTGAGTAGCTCTTAGAAACTCCGTTACCTTGCCTAACAGAACTGATGAAAGCAATCCTGATGACCACCATCCCAAAGCCAGCATATAGCCCAAAGAGGCTGGCAATAGCTACATGAATCCATTCCCCCTTCCTTAACAGACACTCTACCATGAGTACTGTTGGCTTTCCATCAGCAAGAAAACTACTAAGTTGCGACATCTACACAGTGTCGGTTAACTGTTTTTTTCAACTCGCACTCATGGTTATCTACCCTCACCCATCGGCCTGGTAAAATTAAGTCTAAATTTGCGGTATCAGCGGGTGAAAACTTGGCCGTCATGACGCAATTTCACACAGGGAGGTGGTAATTCAGAATGTCCGCAGGAGAGGAAAACTTACCAAAAGAATAGTGTAGATCTGTCGCTTCCGCTCCACGGGCACTGCGGGTGAAGTGAGAGCGGTTTCAATTACCCGATGCAGCATGTAATGTCGTGACCAGGCGTAAAACTCCTGCGGAGAGAGGGTCACGAGGCTAGAGGCCAGACGAATGGGTTTACGCAGAGCAAACATCAACATGTCCTCAGCCAACAGACAACCAGTCAAGTTGAGTGCCTTCAGGCCGGTTCCCTCCAGCTGCAGGGGACGCTGTGGTTTGAAGGGCAGGTATTCCGACGACTCAGTCATGACCTGATGGTTCTCTTCCACCGTCTCCTCCTCGTCACCGTCAACGTTGCCATCCACACCAGAGGTGGTGTTTTTCGGGCAGGTCACTGCATTGTCCTGGCCAGAGGACTTTTCGAGATCTTCAAGGCTCCGCAGACTGACGAGTGAGCGCACAAAACGACTGTCATGTTGTTTAACCTTCAGAGTATAGCCAAAGGCCTCCAAGACAGACTTAAAAAGAGAGGTAAGGAAGGAATTAGGGTTATTTGGTTTGGTCCGGTTTGATGAGGAAGTTGGCCTGTGATGAGGATAAAGCTGAAAAAGCACATAGGGGACGCAGCAAATGAACGAACTCTGAAAACATTGTGATTGATCTCGGATTGAATAGTACTTAAATGGAAGAAAGTCCGACTGCACGCGAAGATGCTATACATCCTTGGGGACGGGACCAGTTTAGAATTGTCCCATCGCTTCTGAAAACAGATCCAAAACCATATTTCAGAGGGTTTCATGCTTATTCGACTAGACAGTGACTTCCGGCAACGAAATGATGCTACCCGAAAGATGTCCAATTTTTAGGATTTAAACTCGAGGAAGTCAAATATGCGATAGAAACAATAAGGGTTATCACAAACAGACGGTTGGAGAGAAATTTTGACCAAAGTCGCATTAAGAGAACTTTTGCCGAGAACGAAAGACGGGATTCAGTTGCTATGTTCTGTCAGCTATGACACACGAAATATGAAGATCGTAGGATTTAAATAAGGGCCTGTACAAGCACTGAGCTTGACGTCTTACCAGTTAAGCAATAGGGCTCAAGATCGAGCTGCTAGGACTGAGCACATGCAAAATACCGTGGTAATCGTGTTTGCCGAGTTGAAATAGGCATCTCGGGGCTACACTTCTAGCCGGCCGTCACTGCTCGACAAACAGTCAACACTTAAGAGGTGATACCGACATAAACCTAGCCTAGTTTCGGGATGTATATAAACTATCCGAAAAAGTATCCAGCTTGAAGAGTTCAGAGACTGAAAAAAACTTAGGAAAAGCATGATTGTTCGAAAGGAAAGACTGCCCTAATTTAGGGATCACTATCTTCAATGCAATTTTATACAAAACTGCCCAGCTTTTTTGCTAAAACTGGTGTCCTCGTAAAAATTTTCTTTCCTCTTTCAGATTGGGTAATTAAGTAACCAGATACACGTGCGAGTCACTACCGTACTCTTTCAAGAACAGTATTTGACGATTCTGGATTCTGCCGTCACAAGGCGACTTACAGTAGACGTCCTATCTTGTGAAATATCAAGCGAAATTTTGAAGTGTGCTTTCGATTCGAACAAATTACTTGCTTAGGGTAATAATGGTGCTTATCGCACAGTCTAATTTCAAAATATTTCAGTCACATCAGAATGCCTGCTTTCAAAAGGGCTAGTTTGGGATCGATTGCAAAACGCATACTGTATAAAAAATAGCTACTTAAGTAATATGCATTTTTCTTATTGATTTTCAGTACCCTTAGAAATTTAAATAAATTTTATAGAATAAGTGCACAAAATATTCTTTCTTATGCTCTTTTGGTAGCATTTTATGTCTCTTTCAAATTTACTACTTAGAAGGAGGGTATTTTTCGGTTTGAAAAAGTTTAGAATTATGAAATGTTAATTTATATCTTATCCGTCAATTTATTGATATTGCTTACAAATTATACGACATCATGCCCATCCACTGCGAAATTTTAGGAGAACCATGTGATCTCTTCCTCATAGCATAGAGAAATGCACAATTTTTCTTAGGCAGAAAGTATACAGCATGGAGTTTTCAAACCTTGAATGCAAATTTAACGGCCAGTAGCGGTCAAAATTATTTGGTAATTCAGAAAGTTTTTTTTAAAACCGAAGGATACCCTTTTTTCAAGGATGAAATTTTGCAGAAGGCATAATACGTTAGCCAACGAATGCGAGAAAGAATATTTTTGCGCATGAATTTTAAAAAAAATATTTTAAATTATAACGTCATTGAAAATCAATGCAAAATGCATACTAATTAAGTAGTCATTTGCTAGAGTATGCTTTTCAAGCGACCAGAAAAGAGCTCGTTCAAAAGCCAGAATCCTAACGTGACGGAAATAGCTTGAGATTAGGCTTCACGATAATCAATACTACAATTCTACCTAAGTAATTTCTTCTAATTGAAAAACACATTTCAAAATTCCTGTTGACATGCCATGAGATAGGAAATCTACCTTAGATGGGCTAGTAAGTTAAGTTGAACTTAGACTAGCGACCGAAGTTTCAACCGACAGCAACCCCTGACCACCACCACCACCACCACCACACTGAACAGAACGCATACTACACCTACACAACTGCATTGAAATTTCGACCCAGTTTCAAAACTCTCATTACAGACAGCAGTTTGCTCAACCAGTACAGGATAAATTTTCGGAATGTTACCACCCTCGAGGTCCTAGGGAACACGGTAGCGTTTTGTGTGGATATTATGCATAATTGGATGCAGCGCAGGGCAGGGGATAAAGCTTACGAATGGAGGTGGCTTTTCCCATTCCAAATGTGTGTGTATAAGTAGGGAAGAAGAAGAAGGCAGTTCAATCGCCAGAACCATTTCTTGGCACATATGAACCTTCGAACTAGTACAGAAGTCCATCATCATCAGCTGCCCTTGACGAGCTCATCAGGCGAAGACCAAATGGTGAAAGAGAAATAACTGACTATGGAAGGACGATGAACATCACGTAGCTTCTCAGTTTTCACAGTTAACGTCCGAAGCTTTGTGAAAACACTCTTCAAACGGATCCAGACTCATTTGAGCAAGTCAGAGGAAAAAGCCCGTGAGGCGGACATTTCTGCGACCCATTTATACGGCACAACTATCCGATGCCTACGGGCTCTGCCATACATCAAGGACCAGTCCGAATCTGCCATGCGCATCATGACCATGAAATAAAAGGGCCGACTAAACCCCAGCGTGCAGCCAGGGTGGATTGTATCACATTCCATACCTAAACTATTCTCGCAATTACACAGGAAAAACTGGACACATGCTTGAATCGCGCATACACTAACATAAGCTGGCTGTTAGACGGGTTGACTGATTATCACAAGCGGCTACTCACGATCACGAAAAGGTTCATGAGTTTAACTTCGCAGCCACGAAGATAATCCCCCACGCCAGAAGCACGACAAGCCACACATTGATTGAAGCCTAGGCCTCCGATGAACTAATCTGACAAAGAGATACAGAGCCCTGAAGTCACCTTCAGACTTGCGTTACTGCTGTTTGATTGGCTCTTACCTCCTATAACTGCATCTTGCTCTGTTGCCATTGCTAGCCCCTGAAAATGAGCTCCTGTACGAGTTCTAAGGTTCAGAGGAATGAAGAGCTGGTTAAAGCGATTGAACAGCCTTCTTCCATACTGGACAACTTTTTCCTATACGAGCGCCACAAAACTACTATAAACAAGTTTCACAAAAAATCGTATGCCTTCGAGAGCTACACAGACAAATCACATTTGACTTTACTGGCTAGACCAACCAGTAACCGGAAGGTTTACTGTCTATGAAGGCGCAAGGAGTATCGCCTACAGTTATGTACTTTGTGTGACTATGAACTTATCAAAATGAGTATCCCTGCGTCGAAACTCCTTAAACCTTGCCTCAAAAAGTACAAGGCTGAAAGAAATAGGTCTTCTTAATGCAAAATTAACGTTTGCCTAGAAATAATCGTGCAGACAAAAACAAGAGGAAAACTGCAGATACGTTACAGTGCTATGCGGGCTCAAACACAACTAAAAGTAATTATAGCCTGTTCACTTTCTTAGTCGGCATTTGAGATCAAGAAATATGCGCGTGCTTGAAATACCTCAAACAAGACAACAAGACAACCACATCGGCAAACAGGGAATAATTTGTTTGTCTTAAAATCTATTGTGTTGAATTTGCATTAGAAGACCAAAACTATTGAATTTAATGATGTTAAGCATTAGTTATGATAGGGCCAACACCGTGCTAACGGAGGACAATATAGAAATAAACTGTCCAGTAAAGAGTTATGAACCTGAACCACTTTGTGAATTCTTAAAAGTTACGTGAAATTCCAAAATATGGTTTCAGTTAGAAAGGATTACGTAAGAGATGTTGCAAAGGGACATAACAAAAAAATATTTCTACGCATGATTCCTACAAAATATAGTTGAATTTAAATGTGCATCGAAAATAAATTAAAAACGAGAATACACAAGCAATCGCTTTTAGCGAGAAGGACTTAAGCAGACCGCCACATATAAGGCCCATTGTTAACGCAAAATTCTGTCGTGCATTCAATAAAGGCTTTGAAATTATGGTAAGCACGGTAAGCAGTATTGCAAATTTACTCAAACAACCCCTTCCAACAGAAACCATAACTTAAAATTCAGTCAATGTTTCACCAACTTGGTCATCTACAGAAATTGTGTCACCAATTTTTTTCCTAGCACAGAGGTAAGTCATCAGACCAGAGCTTTCAACTCCAACCTCGAAAGCTTCCGCATTGATTCTACTTATCTGCAACCAACTTCCGCAGGAAAAAGCCCACTTTGTAGATGTCAAACTAACTGTAGTGCGTGTGTTTAGTGTGCCGCCGAATCGGGTCATGCGGTAGATGCGTTGAGCCAAGACAAGGTCAGATCAGGGCAAGGCAGGCGTTATTGGGTAAACGCACCCATAACAAATACTGCACATAAAGGCTGGGGGGATGGTGGCGGTACGCCTAGGCACGGTTTCCCGTCGCGCCAGCCACCTACGAACTCCACCATTTCCTGTCTTCTTGATTTGACTATTACACCGGTCCCAGGCGGGAGAGAAGTGAGTGCGGTAGACGCTGCACAAGCCCACTATCACTATAAACGAATTCACGCGCAAGTCACCGTTCCTGCGCCCATTCCGCTGTGGGGCACACAGTGGACATCGCCGGACTACGATGGTCGAACTGTCGTGTGTTGCACAAACACATTTGTCTCATCACGCTCTAAACACAAGTACCAGATAAAAGCTCAGACATGCGTTTCACAGGTTGTCATCAACTGCATGGGCAAACATGGGGGTTTCAGCCCATAAGTGAGTCCCCCTAGCATTCCCAATGTGTGTTTCTCGAATAACACCAGCATAATGAAAGTTTGGTAAAATCAACGAACCCCGTGTTTGTGCTGAGAGAACGATTAAGAAAAGTTGTGTGCACAACTCTCAGAGGTCCAGTGTGCCAGCAAAAAGTACAAGCATTAGGTGAGCTCTACGGAAGCAGGTCTCACGTCAGATGAGGGAAGCTGACAATAAGTGCAGGGGCTAAAATTTGAGTTAAAGCAGGTATCGGGGGCGGCAAGGAAAGGCCAAAGATAGGACAGGGTCTCCTTAGGAGCACGATAGGTTTTAAGTGGCAGAAGGGTTCACCAAAACAAGTTAAGCGGGAACCCCCCCTCTTCCCTACTGAATTGCCGAAGAAAATAATTGGAAGCAAACAAAATAGCACTTTGCCAACGCATTTAACTGCCAATGCATGTGAAATAAGACATGGAGGAATTACAAAAACCTACCTTCTCAAAGGCAAATTGCACTTGTTCAGTGGGAAGCCTAAGGCAGGCCGCAGAGAGGGCAGTAAGTAAATAGTGCTGACCACAGTCGAGGGCCTGACGCAAGCCCGAAACACCGTTAGAGCCAGGCAGCGTAAGCGCCTTGATAAAGGCCTCCAGGTCTGGTGACTTTTTGAAGCTCAAAACGACAGCACGCAGGATCCTGCAGGCCACTGAGTGGCCGGCTAAAACGGACACCAGTGATCGCGACTGAGGCGTGCTACCCTCCTCCGTTGAAGAGACTGGGAATTCAACGGCCAGCAGATTTTTCCGGATGAATTTGAGAAACAACTTGCCAGACAGCAGATGGATGATCAACTCCATAAAGAAGACAGCAACTGGGTTTGAGAAGCCAATAGGGAGGCTGAAGATTAAAGAAAAGCGCGTAATCGTACCTTCGTCTTTCATAAAATTAAGTGTTTTTGATTGTAAATACGTGGTACACCCAGGGCAGCTCCGGCCGCGCCAGCCACCTGCACCCTCTCACATCTCCGGTCTTCTTGACACCGGGCTCAGGTGGGGGAGGAGAGAGTGCGGTAGCTGCAGCACAAGGCTACTATCACTTAAAACTAATTCACTTGCAAGTCATCGTCCCTGCACCACCTGGTGTGGAGCATACGGCGGACTTCGTCAAAATCGACGGACAAACTGACAAATACGAAAACTTTAAATGTCGTAATAAAAACATTAAGAATGCTTGATTACATTTTTGTGTGGCTGCTGGCGAAATCTCTTTTTACCAAAATATCCCCTGCAATGGAAATACAATAAGTTCGAGCAAACTTGTACTGTTACAAAAACCCTGGAGCGACCGAAGTGAACGAACCTACCAGAAACGAACCAATAAGATAAAAATTGAAAAATCAAGAGTACGAATGAGTGCCGTAAGAGTTATCCTACAAACGAACTGTATATAACAAAGAAAAATCCAGTATTAGCCCGGCGGTAGGCCTCAAAAGACAGCATTCTAAGACAGCAAAGCTGCGGGGTACATTTCTCTGTGCAGAAGAAGCAGGTAAGTGCCCAAGTAACTTGAAATCATTGGAGTTTACAGAGGCAAGTGAGTGAACTTTAAGGATAAAATCAATACGCCAGCCAGTTCTACGTCGATTAATTTACTGCCTTGCTATTGAGTAGACTTAGCATATCGTTTAGTCAATAATTCGACAGTACATTAGGCTACCATTAGGCGGTTCAGAATTATAAACGAAACAGTAATACGGCGTGTTCAAAAGAAGAAAAGGCAAAACGTAGTTTCACGCAGACGGTTGCGCAAGCGACGATCACAAAAAGCCACTTGTGCAGTCTATCCATGTATCCAAAGACTAACAAACATTCATAAAGTCCGAAGATCCGATACGTCTTGTCCATGCCGTAGTGGGTGATCTGGTACTGGGATCCGTAAATGTGAGGGCGACACAATGCTAATAGAAATCGGTCATAAGGAAATATGCAGGAAAGGGGATTGATCATCCGGTCGTTTCGAAATGGACGTTCTTGATAAGAAAAATTTATTCAAGAATAGAGCTGACAGTATGAGAACGCGCTGTTCTGAGCGATGGTACGGGTGCGAGCAGTGAAAAATGTGGGCTTTCTGGGAATTTAGCAACCCTATGCTGAAAAGATGTTCACCCAAACTGGTTAGGGACCAACACACCCGTTGCATTTTAAGGCCCCACAGACAGTCGCACAGCGACTAGCAGTACAGATAGGAGATAACCCACAAAGACTAGGAAGATTAAGATATCAATTTCTGGCTTATTTTCTGTCGTCATCCAGCCTTACCCAAACTCAAATTTGCAGTATCTGACCTTCGATCTAGCGTTCTTTGCTCATCGTGCTGCTGGGAGGAGGCTCGATTTCCTTTCATGCGTTTTGACCTAGTTTGCTTCGGGCGTCGTTCATGATGCTTTCAATCCCACACAACACTATTAAAATGCAACAGTGAGTGAGAAAAGTCTCGGAAAATAAGCGATGTTATGAATCCTGAAGTGTAATGAACATAGTCTCGAATAAGTGCACCAGATTAGTTGAGTATCCATTTAAGTCAGTTGCTGCATTAAATTTCTGTTGAGCACGGGGAATCTTTTGCATTGAGATATCTTTCGATTAAGAGGAGTTAAATTTCCCAGCTGTCAGTTATGTGACAACAACAATGCAGTTTTCAGACTCATGTTTATCATGACTAGAAGAGAAATATGGATACCAAAATAATTAACAAAACGTGGGTTGCCAATACGAACTTTTAAACGATTGCATCAAAAACAGGTTCAATTAGAAAAAACCGTCTACTCAGTTAAGGCGAACGAACACAGACTGTGGGTGCCCTGATAAAGATAGCTAAAATAGGCAAGTAATCATATAGACATGAGGCCAAAATTCGAGAGCCAGTGCCTTAAAGAAAACGATAGAGAGGTAGACTGACTTGCCAATATGCAGACATGAAGCAAAACGTGTACGTTAAAACGTACCTTACACTCTGTTCAGCTGAAACAGCGATATTATCTGCCGCGGATGCCTTCAGCAATATAGATTTCTTCAGGATATGAGAACAAATCGAATCGAAATTTTCTTCAAGTCGTTTGGAGCTAACAATGAGCAGGCATTGGAGGAGTGGACAAGTGATAGCATCGACTACAAAAGCTATAGAGGCGGTTGGGTTAATGCATCTAAGTGAGAGACCTTAAAACTTACAGTCGAATTCGGTACTCAGCAAAAGTCTGTTTACCAGGTCAGTCAGGCGGTCGGAATAGGAGGAATCTAAGGGGTCACACAAAGTGACTGACTCTAAGTCGTAGGTACCTAAACGAAAAGGTAAATGGGAAAGAGGTTAACGTACTCGTATGCTTAGACTTTGAAAAACGCACGCCGGTCATTAGCTGGAGGTAAATTCGCAAGGTCGGTGCACTGTGAGGCTGATGCATGTAAATCGGATAGTTTTCCCACATATGGTCAAGATAATCTGTGAGATACGCAGATACAAGTTCATCATTTCTGACTTCTGCTTCAGTACAACGCTGTAAAGCCGCATGAAGAACATGGTGCGCAAATTTTGTGTTGAAAACCGAGTCCAAATCTTTAGAGAAGGCTTTTCAGAATTATACCGATTGCAGTGACATTAGCGTGCGGCATCAACTTTTCCAGACTGGAACATATTTTTGCGTTTGTGCAAACGAACCAACCCTCCCTATTGACTTCGGCAAATGTGTTTAGGATGAAGTCGTCTAGAAAAAAAAGGATGAAAAAGAAAGATACAGGACAGAATAATCTACCTGCCCAGTCAATCAAACCCTAATACGAAGGAGGTTCATCCTTTTACTCATCGAAAGGGAAGTTGGTTTATATGATTAACGAAAAATTTCCTCAGTACTCAACATAATGCGAAACACCAAGGGCAGCATAATAATGCAAACGATGAGAATTTTAGAGTGTAAACCTAGTTATATCGATGGTAACATAGCAGCGTATCAGAATGTTTAGCTAACTATAAGAGCCCCGTACTTCCATCGGTAACTTGTAGATTATATAACTTCGGAAAGTGGTGTAAGACTTCTCACAGGTCATTTATATTTTCGTGTTTTAACAAGGTGAGCGGCTTATACGTGCATCAGAATAGTTTTTAATGACAACTGAGGCAAATAACTATTAAATGAAACAAAAAGCGAGTAGGGACATGCTTGGAGGAAGAGAACAGGGATTGTTAGGACACTGGGATACACAGTTACATGCAAATTACAGGGCATCGAAAGCTGCCGAATGAAGACTGGATTCTAGCGCAGGAAGACAGGAGGTTGAACTTTTTTTCGATAATGCAAATCATAAGTTGAAAACGAAGTATTGAATGCGCATTCGACCTGCCCTGCTACAGTTTATGGTCTCCGTGCTCTCATAAATCACCATGTTACGAGTGGTGTGAGGATCATATACAATTTTTTAAGATTTTTAAGATGCCAGCTCTTGTTAAAAATTGGGGCGATTTTCCCAAAACGAAAATACGAGACTTTAAATGGTGGTCACGAAAAATACAAAGGGATGCCAGGGATAGTAAAAATGTAGCCCACATATTGTGGAAGAGGATAGCACGATCTACTGATTCATGAAACTCTTTTGTATTTAATGTTGGGAGGGGACAGCAAAAATATATAATTTCCTCCCAAAACCATACAGGACGGCGAAAAGAAAGTTGGCATCGAAATCTTAGTTTAGAAAATTTGTGCCGTGTGGCAATTAAAGTCCTGAAATTCTAAATAAACATGAAATAATCCAGGATAGCAAAAACTCAAACTGGGACATAAATCTAAGTAAGATAGTTGGCTCCAGTTAAAATGAGACAAAGTGCAATAAAGGAAACAACAAGACGGCGAGTATATAACAGAACGGAAGGCAGAGGTAGTTTCAGCTATTCGGTTTTGATGCCACCTTATAAGCTAACTATGCGATTGCTGGCTCATTTAGGTCTGATGCGGCACCTCAAAAAGAAACAGTGACCTCTGTAACATTGGTACCGGACTAACCATAGATCAGGATGGACAGCATTAAATGCATGATCCGGAGATTTCCATAAATTAATCATTGCACTGTCTTGAAAGCGCCATGAGAATACAGCATGCGGAAAAGTTCTATTATCCCATCACAATGGTTGGTTGGGGTTTAAAATAAGAACAACGCCTACAAGAAGGAATGGTGTCTTCTTGTATAAAGATACTTGGAACTTAGCAAAACTGGCCATTCTATCGTTTAAGACCAATTTTTAAAATAAAACCATTATAACGAAGAAGGACTTAATTTAGGGTACGTGGTTACCTGCTCATCAGACGTCTGCCAGCATAAGTGTAAGTGAAGTCAACCTGCAGAAGCAATTTTACGTTTAACAAGGAAATTCCGGGGTCACTTTTCTTAAAAGTAATACCAATTTTTTTAGCAAACTGAGCGGAATATTAGGGACACGGATAAATATAGCATATTCAAAGCATAATAAATTCCCAAAAACCTAGCGAGGATAGCGACCGAAACTGCTGTTTGCAAACAGCAGGTATATTTTAGAAGTAAAAGTGCATGCCATCATCGAAAACACACAGCCCCACGGAGATTTGAAAAGCTGAAATCACCTCTTTCCTCAACGCTGCACTTCTTCAAGAAGATGTCGGCACGACTTTCAAAGTAACGAACTGTCTTTGGATCAACGCGATGCGACATTCCTAGCACGAGGTCAATGGCCTTCTTCTTTATTTCATCTCTTGCGCTCGAAATTTCAGTGTAAAGAAATCCGATCACTGCTGTTCCGCCTTCCGTCTGGCTCTCACGTATTTCTATGAACTTAACTGCCTAATTTTTGTTGTTAATTCCATCAGCTTGCTGCATTTTATAATAAAATCCCAGTTTTCCACGAGTCGCCCACTGGAATCTTCTTTGAATACCAGAAAATGTAGATGCCATACATCGATTGTTCAGCTCATTCATGATTCCAAATGGAAAGCCTCCAATCATGGGCTGTTAGTCCCCATACACAGTGTTTTTGATTATGAAAAGTTTGTTGGGCTGTCTTATGATTTTCAATTTCTGTTAGGTCCGGGGTTTAAATTTCATTCGTCGTGAATGACTGAGACTCATAGAAGATAGAGTTGGTCTAATTTGGTTCAAAATCCACTAACAATTACGGCGCACTGGTAACTCAATTCTGTCCGATTCAGTGCTCTTAAATGGCTATTCGCTTCTCTACTGCAATTTGTAAGAATATGACCGCAAAACTAATGACTGGACTTTTACTTGCCTATCTATAATGGTGTAATTAAGCACATACGGCGCTTAAAGCGGCACAACCGGAGTGTATGAAGTTAAGCCTTGAGAAAACTGTGAAACGTTCCACAATCACTAGTGAGGGAAGACTGATTTATTGGTAAAGCTTTTCCTGAAACAGAGAGCGTGTGGACAGTACAGCAGGCACTTGCATCAAACCAGCTTTTCCTACAAGTGAGTGTCATTAGGGAATTTTGTCGCCAGTGCATCCACCTGCAACCAATGACCAGCGCTCCAACATTGATTGGCCTTGAGATTTTGGCACGCTTGTGCCAAGTTACGCATAATTGAAGCAGTGAAGTGAATTATGATACGAGTAAGTGAACGCGTCAGCAACCACGAAGGAACTGCTGCAGTACCCTTACGTAAACCGTGGTCTGACATGGAGAATCAGGGAATATACAGGGGAGGAAACTTGGACCGGAGACAACATGGCCCATGCTGACGATTTTCCCGGATACTGATTTTTAGACGGCTCGCGCACACGATCTTCTTGTAAGCACCACCCTGAGTGTGGTTTCGACTTCATTTCCTCGAGGTTAAAAGAGGTTTAGCCATCAAAAGTAATTCTAGCGGTCTGAAAACCCGGTCAGATCGAAGAAAAACGTAAGAACATGCCACCAATTTTGTTTTGATAGAAGACTCTGATGCCGATGGCTTGGGTGGCTCCAGAGTGTCACCCGTATGAGTTGCCGCAGAAGGTGCAGGATGATATTCGGATCCTCGAGCGCACTCCAAATATTTGAAGACATCAGTTGCACGGAGTATTCGATGTTAAAATGTAACACCAGTTTAAAAGCCAAACAATCAAGATCCGCATTAAGGGCGGAACGAATGCCCAAATGGACCGCGGGAGATGGCCCGTTCTATTCTCCGGAGCCCCTATCACCCATACTTAGGTTATCAGCTGGCAGTGAAAACAAGCAACCAGCATGTTGGCAGTTGGGTAATATGTTCTCTTGTGGAGGTGAGTACAAGCAAATAGGAGAGGATAGAGCAAAATCGGTGAGATAAAAATTTGACACTGAATTTAGTCGCAGTAGTTGTGGGGGCACCAAGGACGTCACTGTCATGACTGAAGAAGATTTTTCTCATCATTGGATTCTAAATATTGCGCAGAGCGATGACTTTCGTCCATGGGCTAGGCGAGCAAGGCAGGTTAAGAGTCAGAAACAGCCATTAGACAGAGCCCTGTAGCTTACGATGTCCAGATGGTCACCGTTGAATCTATAACCTGGGCCTCATTTCCGCTTGACCTTACACTACTGACAAACACGGTACACCCGTATCCAAATTTTGAGGTTTATGTTCGTTTCACTAAAGTGATTTGTGTTTGATCAGAGGGATGCATAGATAAAGAAAGGTTAGATTCTTAAAAAAAGGTTTGGCGATTATCATTTGAACACTTCGGAAACTGGCCTGATCTTGGACTGATCACGATCTCTAGGTTTCTATGTCCTATTTAAAATGAGCTCTCAAACATTTTCTGAAAATCTTGGAGAATATGCCTTAAGCCAAGTCCATGAAAATTCTCATAATGGTAGGAACACAGCTATTACGTGTTATTTAACTATACTTGAGTAATTAGCGGTTAGCTTTTTGGAGTTAGTCGTCAGCATATCGATGTCAGTTTCGGCTTCCACGTCTTCGAAATTGGCACCGTCACAAAAGTAGCTTTTATTGTTGGCGGATCTAGCTGACTTGCTTAGACAGAGTGGGGTAAATTTACAGACACCGAACCATATAACAAAATATTTGACCATTCCTCCAGCCAATTGCATTTAATTCTCAGTTTATTTGCATCGGTAGGACTCAGGATTATATTCGTAATTTGTTTGTGGTCAGAAAACAGCATTTTAGCATCAAAATGGCTTGCGCAACCGTCCACGTATATCAAGAAAAAAAGGTCGCAATTTGCATATTTTTAATTTATTGGCACTTAAAATATAACGTCCTATGGAAATTCCGTATTATGTGTGAGCCCTGTTTGCTAGCTGAGACGTCTTCGTGTTTGCATGCACTACCTACCTATATCTTTGCGTTTATCCGTACAAGGCCAGGAGCGGGCGCACGTGTCAGACCTCTGAAAGTTTTCCATCACCAACGAGTTCACCAATCTATGAACTAACAAGCAAGCAAGGCTGGTGACTACCAAACACCATTCTTGATGATAAAAATGGTTTTATAGTAAATTACTTGACACGAGTATTTATAGTGCTTGAGCAGTCTTCTCAGTTAAACGTCATTTCTTCAAGCCGGCTTTGTTAAGCACTCCATGGGGAAACACCCCTTTTTCACTGATTCTCCGTCTGCAGATATGCAAACGTTAGAGTTCACCAAATTGGTCATCCACGGCACCGCCCATCATCATTTAAATATGCATAAGTGTACATACTGAACCATGGGGAACCCCATGTTTGACCTTCGCAGAATATTATATCCCTTGCCCGTAGCAAATAATCCAGACGCCGGCCCAGAAGGAATTTTCAGTATATTTACGTAATTTTTCTCTGATTTTCCATTTCCCAAGTCTACACAACGGTCTCTGGCGTGGAAAATTATCGAGGGTATTCTGAAGGTCGATGCTAATGACGTGACAACGCAAATGTCCTCGAGAGCTCTGATATGGCTATGAAGAGACTGCAGTACACTCGTCACGCAGGATATTTCTTTATGGAATCCGTGTTGGTGGTTTGATAATAATTTTTCAATTTCTAGGATTCGCACATATTTGTTCTTCACAATTATCTCTAAGAGGTGAGGATTATGGATCAGCAATTTGCCGTGGCCGTCTGTCAATCGTTTCTGTATAGGGATGTATTATACACCAGTTCCCAGTCGACAGGAAATGTTTCAGTGACAAATTAACTTTGATGGAACTTTTAACAAAAATAAAGCAAGTTAAATGACAAGTTTTCTGAGAAGCTGAGATGAAACCTCACCGGGTTCTGAAGACTTTGTTACTTAACCGTCTTAAATTTTCCTCGGATAGTATCGCCCATAATAACAAGTTTTCATTGGGGAGTTCACAGGTCCTCCACGGATAGATATAGGAACCATGCTTTGATGGTGTAAACCGATTAAAAAGAGTGTGGAAAATAAAGTTTTGTAAGCTGATAAATTCACTACGAAGATAGTGGCCCCCAGAACAGGTTTTATTATACGCAGTTATAACACTTTTTAAGTCACATTCCCTTTATCAAAGGAATAACGTATTCAACCATGAGATTTTCAACAAAAAATATTTTTCTATCCTCATATTCCAGAAAGAAACGATTAACTGTTGAGGAGAACAGATGACAAGAACGTACTATGCGACTCAACTCAGGGAACAAAGTATAGGCCAGCGTGTAATACGCGACCATATTGCAGGGCAACCTAACACTAACTGTGAGAACGAAGAATGACCTTCCTGAGATCACGCAAACAAGTGCTTTTTTCAGCCGGACTACGAGCCGAGGAAAGGCTGAAAATGAGGGAAGTAAGGAGAGAATCGATGAAGAATTGACAGGAGGGGAGAAACGGCTGAAAATCAAAGATGGTCAAATAGTCCAGATCAATGTGTCTTTGCTGTCGCCAAAACTTGTAACAATGAGAACTTGGTCTCCCCAATGAATCGATCATTAAAAGCCCTCTCCGTAAATGTACAAAGCTTGTTTAATAAGCTACACGAACTTAGAAACGTAGTGCATAAAATTAAACCAGACATTACGGCTTTCACTGAAACGTGGCTTACTGCAGATATAACTGATCCCGATATATAGCTAAGAGGATATCAGCACTTTAGGAGAGATAGACGAAGCTGATGAGGAGGAGTCATAGTTTATGTCACTCGCAAGCTGACCGCTAGGGCTCACAAAAATATTCCATTATGCGATTTTAAACACTTAAGCATTACCTATATCTGCTAAATATTCCAAACCACTGCCGATATCTGTTGTGTACCGTTCGCTTTATCAGAATTCCGATCAGGATCTCATTCTCAGAACAGTAAACCAGCGAAAAGAAAGGTGTACTCATTGTTGGAGAATTTAACGCTCCTTTGTATCTACTGGAAAAACATGGACTGCGCAGGGAATGCCAGATAACTGCAATGAGCAACAGACAAACTTCTCTGTCAGAACGTCACCTTTGGAACACGGACGAGAGAAGGACAACAGACGAAATTTCTTGACTTGATTTTTACCCAAGGTGAGGAGAATGTGCTAGACCTACAGGATCGACCGCCATTAGGGTTAAGTGATCATATAACTCTGCACTTCGAGCACTCACTGATTTACAAACCAGATTTGACCGATGGTTGGGAAAGAAACATTTCGAACGGAGACTTCTCACTTATGCGAAGAAAAAGACAAAGAATTGTTTTCCTCAACTGTCTCCTCAGCAGAAAGACAAGCATAAACCGCCCAAAGCGGATAAACTCAAACTTTCAGGCCTCTTTCAAAAAAGTAATCGCTTCTGGAGGCGTTGCAGACAAACTGGCTCCGATGCTCACATACTGGGAATATAAACAGCAACACAACGTTTAGTTAAAATCGAGGCTAATAAGCTGCAAAGAAAGTTCAAACTAAATATACTGCAAAAGTCGTTGGAACAACCCCCAAAATCCTATATGGCTTCATACAGAGTACAAAGAGAATTCAGCAAATAATTCCTGCCCTTAGGTCTTCAGACGGAAAACTGGAGACCGACGACCAGGTTAAAGCATCCGTTCTTTCTAAATTCATTTAGACCGTCTTCACCCGAAAGCCTTATACTTTTGCCTCTATTCCACCTGCTTTTCAAACAATGTTTACTTCTCCTTTCCCTTCCTCCTCCACCTCCTCCTCATCCCCAACAGGGAACCTAGAACTTAACTTTTCACCGACCATAGTTAGAACCGAATAACTCCATATAAAGCCTGCCAAGCCGCCTGGACCAGATAGAATTCCTGCATTCGCACTTAGAAACTTGCTGATGAACTATGTGAACCACTGTCCACCATCTTCTAAAAGTTCTTTTAAGAAAGCAAACTTCCGGAAAGAATGGAATTGTGCATTCATCGCCCGATCTATAAATGAGGTTCACGACTAGACTGTGAAAATTACAGCCCTGTCAGTTTAAATTGCATAGTGCTATCTGAAAAACAACTACATCTTATGAGATGTCCCACACGGCTTCCTAATAGCACGTTTCTGTCTCACGAGTATTCTTCTGTCACGAGAAATCACCAAAAGCCACAGATAGGGGTCATCCAGTAGATGTCGCATTTTTTGACTTCAAAAAGACCTTTGCTAGCTTCTTTTAGAGAAGATTTGGACGAAGGAATTCGAGGACAAACCTTTTCAATTGGATCAATATTTTCTTGTCTTTCAGAGTACAGAGAGTTGTTGTTGGTAAACTCTAGCTTGGAATGGGCAAAAGTAGAAAGTGGTGTTCCATAGGGTTCTGTTTTGTGCCCCCTACTCTTCCCAATTTACGTGAACGACTGTCTTAATAACCTAGATTTTGAAGCTGTCATGTTTGCAGATGACATAAAAAATGGACTGAAGTCAGCTGCGCGGACTACGCAAAAGGGTTACAATCGAATATCGACAAAATAAGTACCTGGTCGGCCAGGTGGCTCCTAGTTTTTTTTAAAGTGGCGGCTCCACCCATTTAACCGTAGGAGATTTTTACTGCTTCTTTCCTAGTTCACCGTATATTCCAAAGATTGTTGCCTATTGTTTTAAAAATGGCGAATAATTCTGAATCGGATGTGACTTCCATACTACTCATTTCTACTGTTTATATGGCTGTTCACATAGGGCAGCAATTGTTCACTTTGTATTTATTTAAACCGCGATACTAAATTTGTAATGATAGCCCCCTCCGGGCCTTAAATACATAATTTATATGTATATTTAAGTTTAATGTATTCAAGTGTGATCCTTAACATAAGCGCCGGTCAAAAATATCTCGGAAACAACAGTAATTTATTAATGGTACTGCATTAAAAAAAGGTGGAAACACACAAATATCTGGGCATTTGGACAACCGCGAATTCGATGCCCTCATAACACTGTAAGAAATTAGTCCAGAATGCAACGTGTACACTGCATTGGATCAGACGTGCGTTTAAAATATTCTCACCTGATCTCTTCGGAGAAAGTCTTTGGCATCTTCATGAGACCACATGAAGATAACGGAATACCAAACTGGATACCGTGAAGGGAGAAAGATGTTGACCTCCTCGAAACAGGTGCAACGGAGAGCAACGAAAAAGGTCGATGGTCTTTAGGCCTTACCGTACCAAGACAGATTGCACAAAAGTTTGACTTATTTCCTCTTTATTACAAGCACTTACGGTGCAGGCTGCTCTGGACATTCCAGATTATCCGAGGCCATGCTTCCTCCCTGAGATCGGGGGATTTCTCTGAGTTTGCCTGTACAACTCATCTGCGTGGTCATTCTAACAAGATCGATAGCGAACGCACGCGATTGAACCTAAGAAAGTTTTTTTCAGCTAACGAGTGATACGACCTTGGAACTCGTTACCAAGTGAAACGGTTACCGCCGACAGCATTTCTGATTGGTAAAGGAGTCTTGATGACATAATATTTGACAAAAGACAACTCTCACAACATGAATACTTAAAACCAGCCTTTTAAAATCTTTCGGGCTCTACTTTTTCTTCCACAATGTTTCGCCTATAACTGTGAAAACGCATTCAATGTTATGTTATGCTTTGACTCAAAAACGTTTTTAAATGTCCACAATTTTATATTAACTGTACATATGCAGTGATCATATTTATTATAATTCCTATCTTCCTGAAATTATATTAAGACTTTATCGTATGTTTGTACTTCCCATTCTTGGATTGTGCTGTCCTTTCTTCGGTTTAATGAACGAATCTAGCCGTTCAACAATTGAAAATGTCCAAAGACATTTCATCAAAAAAACTCCTGTTTCCGACTCTTTCAAATACTTCCTACTCAACAAAATGCCAGCTAACGAAGCAAAAATTTGTTTGGGTCAGAAGACTAGAACCAGGATTTTGTCTCCTTTTCCGACTTAAATAATAGCTCAAATTTCCCCAAGCTTTCTGTCATTACCCCCGTTATTCTTCCTTAAAACCTAAGAAATTCTGCGCTAATTTTACCTCCCTCTGCATCCTCCACATGTAAACGCTCTCTCTTCTTTGCTTCTAGGTATAGTTTTCTTTGGAATAACTTTCCAATTGAAATTAAATCGTTAACTAGTCTATCTGCATTCAAGCGAAGATTGCACATTTATCTTAACACTGATACTATTAACCTTATATTTTCCTCATCTTTTATTAGTAGCTTTCCCCATGACTCGGAGAAAGGACCATAGGGGAATTTAAGTGACCCTCCTGAAACTATATTTTCGCAACCTCGAGTCGCCCATGAACTATGATGTCTCCTTATATCATCAGTCATCCAAACGATGAAGTCATTTGGACGTACACATTCGGTTGTCCACAATCTAAAATTCTGCCATTTCGTTGGATACTTTCGATCATCAGAATTCAATTCTGGATCCTAAGATGCTGAGGACTTAAGTTCATTGACGCATTTTCGTGAGCTTTTGTTTCATACGCCTAATTGATTAAGAGTGCATCATCTCGACGTTTCATTATCTCATTCTTAAATGCTGCTGCAGTATTACCCTACTCCACCACCTGACCTTATCTTCATTATCAGTTTTTAATCATACCTTTTTTTCAAAAATGAAGGCCTATTGAACTCTGCCTCCATTTTTAAGGAAGGAGTTTTTTCACTGCCTATTTTTTTCTAGTTCACTATTAATTTCAAAACATCGCTAACTGTTGAGCTAGCAGGTCAAGTTTTGTCTACATTATTAAGTATTTGTACATTTTATCTGCACACATTGTCATAACTTTATTTCGTTACTAATGTTTGTTTAAACAGTGCCTTGCTGGTGCTAACCAAATATAAATTCTTAATTCTAAATATGAACCTTCGACGGAATGCTTTGTCGCAGAGGGTCATTTGAGCATGGGACGGAGTCCCTGATGCAGAAGTGAGCTCAGATACTGTTGAAGCCTTTGTATTTTTTGCTGTATTCGATCGAGAGTTAGATCCATGCATTTGAAGAAAGACACGTGGTTCACATCGCCTGCATTGACTTTCAAAAGCCTTTGACACTGTGCCACACGATAGACTACTATTCAAGCTAGAACGAATCGTAATCAGAGGTAACCTCCTCAATTGGTTCAAAAACCTCCTCGTGGGTCTGTGCCAGGTTGTGTGCATCGACCGAGAGAGGTCAAATGCTGCTGCGGTCGAGAGTGGGGTTCCTCAGTGTTCACTACTAGGGCCAATACTGATTTTAATATACGTGAACGATTGTGTCAGAAATCTGGACTGTAAAGCAGCAATGTTTGCCAACGACATTAAAATCTGCAATGTAACCCAGAGCCCTGCTGACGAAGATAAACTGCAGATCAACCTAACTCGGTTGGAGGAGTGGTCGAATCATTGGCTTTTGCGGTTCAACGTCGATGAGTGTATAATACTTCGCTTAGGCAACCCATCTGGATCTGCCGAAAGTAAAAGCTTTTTTTTCAATTGTGAAGCCTTAAAAGACGTGGAACCCCAAAAGGACGTTAAAACCATCCTCTCATTGCTCAAAAGTGGCGAAGAGCGCAATCGCGGTGCTGCATGCCATCAGACGAGCCTTTTGGATTTCGATGAAGATCCCTTAGCTAAGAATTTGTGAACATTCATTAGGCCAAATTTGGAATATGCTGTTTAAGCCTGGAAACCCTGGACGGTTCAACATCAGAACTGCCTCAAAAGAGAACAGAGGAAAGCCACCAAATTGAGTAGGAGTCAAAGCTCCTTACCATACCCAACCCGCCCAATGAATCTTAATCTGTTCCCTTTGAGTTATAGACAAATGCGTGGTGATCTCCTGCAGACATTCCGCATTGTGAAGGGATTGGATTTGTTGCCTGGAATTATCGGACTTCTTTGAATTTGCCGCCACGACCCATCTCCGAGGTCACCCATTGAAACTGTACGTCCAGCAGGCGAGACTGGATGCACACAAGTTCTAGTTCTCCGTCAGAGTGGTTTAACCATGAAATGCCCTCCCTGAAGACGTTTTGATGTCACCATCGCTGGAAAGCTTTAAAAGGAACCTTGACAGATTTATGTTCCAAAACGAGCCTGAGCGATGAGTAATTTATCTTCACCCTCGAGAGTCACGCATCACTTGTCATATTTTATGACTGCCTTTTGTACTTTTGCAACCCACGTGGTTTCTCATATACCGCACTTAAATTTACGTTACAAATAGGGCTACTCAAAGGCCCATGCCTATATCCCTCAATAAATTGAATTGAATTGAATTGAAAAAAGCGCATGAAACAAAATCTCGTGAAAAGGCGTCAGTGAACTTGAGGCCTCAGCAACTTATGATCCAGAATTGAATTCTGATGACGGTAAGTATCCAACGAAACGAGAGCTTTTCAGACTGTCCATCCCAATGTGTACGTCAGAATGACTTCATCATTTGAATGACCGGTGTTACAATGAGACTGCATGGTTCCTGGGGGATCTGAGGCGCAGAGAAAAATAGTGTGAAGATGGTCTCTTAAATTCCCAATGGGCATTTTTCCGAGTCATGGAAAAATCTAGTCGGAAATGATGAGGAAAATAAAAGGTTAAAAGAATCAAACTGAATGTGAATTTTTCAGGCGAGCTATATCTTTTTCAACGCTTGAAAGTGAGAAAGTGATGGTTGTTAGAAGTGAATTTGAGTTTCGAAGCAGAGGAATTGATAGATTGAGGTTAATTGCCATGATAAAGTGGTTGGCAAAAAAATGAATTTGACAATTCTGCTTTGCCCATATCCTCTGCAACGAAATTTTTCGTTACGGTCAAGATTACTGTAAATAAAAGCAACAGATCACTGCTTTGTAATTACTTTAAAATGATTGCAGAGAAGAAAGTGCCTCCATTTGCATGTGAATTCCACTACCGCGCACGATTCTTTTTCGATTGCAGAATGGTTTCGTTCATTTGGCGATAAAGTAATTAAAAAATGCGACATGTTGGCAATTCTGGTTCAATGTGGCAGCAGTTGCAACGTCTGAGGCATCGGTTTCGACAACAATTATTAAATTAAGCCTCTCAGCATCAACTGCGGGGACATATGACAGTCCGACCGTCGATTCCGAGTAGGTCCATCGTTTGCACCACGCCAGCCTGGGTGGAGGGACGGTGGCTTGTGTGTAAATTAGTTTATAGTGATAGTAGACTTGCGCAGCATCTACCACATTCTACTCCTATCCCACCTTTGCCAAGACAGAATCCAAAAACCAGAGTTGGGAGAGGATGCAGGTGGCTGGCGCAGCGTTTCGCCCTCACCTAGATGTGTTACTACACCTCACAGTATACGCAAAAAGGACCTGGATCCCACAAAACAAAATAGGGGAGGGGAAAGGTGGCTCGGATCCCAAATGAGTAAAAGTGCCCTAAAGATCACCTTAAAGAGGAGCCATTGCAGCCTGAATCTCCGTCCTGGGAGGAGGACGAAATTATCTCGTCAGGTGGCAGCCTTCGAAGCCATGGCCTTTAACGCACCCTGATAGATTCTAACGCGTCAGATTGGAAATAGCCAGTAGTATGCGCGCAGACAGTCTACTTAACTTGCCATTTCATCACCCGGGCACCAGTCCAGGGTCTGAGTCGGTTAGTGGCCAGATGCGATAATTGGGCGCAGTGGCTGATAGAGCTAGAAGGTTCACTTGCGCGTGCCACCTACAGGAAACGGTCTCCTACACACAACACCAGAAGCTCGCACGAAGAGGGTAACCGGCTCTGATCGCACGTGGGCATACACTAGACGGAGGTTCGTGCCGTGTCTGCCGCAGTGCCAATCTGCCGAACAGGCCACCGGTGCGTGATGGGAGGAGAAAAGAGGCTGAGAACAATACTACCAATTACTTTCTCATGGAAATCCAGTGCGTTCCCACCTTTAATCCACTTGACGCACCTTAAACTATTAAGGGGCGCTAAAAGTCGTGATTCGTGAGGTTTTCAGCTAACGAGATAGCTATATCTCCCTTCGAAACGAGTATGACTACACTGCCTTCTTAGTATAAGTTTTATATAAACTCTCTTTAATGAAAAATCAGAGAACCCTCTTCGAAGACTGGTTCATTGGGAGTTGAGGAACATAATTTTAGGGATGGTTTCAGCCATCATGTCCACGTCTATGTTTTGCCGCTTAGGCTCCGTGTTCCCACGACGGTCTTGGAGTGACACGAGACTTATACAAATCTGTTTTCCTGCACACCTTCATGTGCCAGTCGCCACTGCGCTCTGATCATGGCAGTGGTACAGGTATTTACCTGTGACAGTCGAGCTGTCGCTTGGCCGCCAACAAAGTTAAATGTGCAGCATAGTTACTGAGGACAGACGGCCTTATCGGAGGTCGGTCCTGACGGCAAGGTCTTCGTTCTCTTCATTGTACACCGGAACTTTTTGCGTTGTTAGTGTGTCTTCCTTGTGTTCAAGGGCTTCAGGGCCATGCTGTTGACCTTCCAGCGGACACCTTTGTGGACGGTGTTGAACGTTAAGGCTAAATGGAGGAAACAGACGATGGTGCCCTGTCTCCCTTCGGAGATTCGCCGCATTTTGAATGACTGCCCGACATGGCCTGCGCCAGGGAGAAATCAACCTCCTTTTTTTCTCCTTGTGTTTTCTGTGGAACGAAAATAGTTCCAGAGAAGGGCTGTGCGGCCATACCGACTACCCCGATACTTCTGTTAATCGAAATTTGTTCGAAAATCTCAATTTTTTCCTTCAAAACAACCTGAAAATAGCTCCATTGGACTTGAGTAAGCAGTTTGATTTTACCAACAACTCTCTCGACTTGAAGGCGCTGCATAACTGCTCCCATCGCGAAATCGAGATACGACCCCTGTTAAAGGGGTCCTTATAGGGAAAGTGGGCGTGCCACTCACGTTGAGTGCACCTTG
The DNA here is from genome assembly GCA_017591395.1 of Schistocephalus solidus. Lineage (NCBI taxonomy): Eukaryota > Metazoa > Platyhelminthes > Cestoda > Diphyllobothriidea > Diphyllobothriidae > Schistocephalus > Schistocephalus solidus. The sequence continues at coordinate 75,133 of WEDG01005445.1, forward strand.
AAATGACCGGTTGCATAACTTGATAACATGTATTTCCTCGAGTAACTGTGGATGACCCCGACTCTATCCCACCGTCCCGTATGTTTCCTTTTCATTCACGCCCGCACTCTCCAACTGTAACTACCTGAGCAATCTCCAACAGTCAAGCTCCAATAAAATCCCCTGTATATAACTCCCGTACTGGACGTCGTGTTCATTTTCCTGACCGTTTATTTAACTTATTTTTTTGTATATGAACCATTCCTTCGGCGTCGCTACACGCCGTCTTCGGTATACCCTGTTGGTACTACGGTAGTCCGCTCCCGCGATCAACGCCACTGCCGCTGACTCGTTGCCTTCGCCTGCCAAGCCTCGCCTACTCGCGCGTGACTCGATCCCAGGCTTGCGATACCGTGACGCCGATTGATCTTTCTCTCTTCATCGATTGATCGTAGCCGTCCACACTTGACAGCTGGGTGAATAATAATGCTAACAGCGGACTTGGTTGGCGAAGAAACTTGCCGGAAGGGACAGTTGACGGAAATTGCGGCTTGAGCGCCTTGTAAGCTCTTTTCGCTAGTAAAGCTCATTCAACCTTATCAGTCTTCCCTGACTTCTGATTTGGGAAAACTTCGTGTTGTCGTCTCACAACCTCGAAATGATAATCGCTTATTTAACGATGCGATAGGAAGGTTTGCCCTCGTTTTTAGGGTTCCACTGACTCCTGGTGTGGTCTCATCGAATGATGAATAAGCTAAAAATGCTTTCTTTTTCAAAAAGAAAGGATATTTGCGTGCACGTTTTCTATAAACTACATTTGGAATTTATACGGGCATCGAAAATCAATGGGAAAAAATCATACCACTAAGTAATCATTTTGCAGTCGGTTGAAAGGAAGCTCGCGCAAAGCCCTTATCTTGACGTGGCTGAAATGTCTAGGGATTGTGCTGTAGGATAGTTAATGTGACAACCTTACTTAAATAGTTTTCTAATTGAAAGCAGATTCGATAATTTCGCTTTACATTTCCTGAGATAGCACATCTGCCTTAGAGCAGGCTGCTGTGTACCGTTTCTTCACAGGTAAATTTTATTGCCAACAAGACCTCATTTTGAATCTTGTGGAGCTTTTCAGCCTGATCGCAACTTCGAACTGCAAAGGCGCCAACGGGTGGCAGGGTTTTAAGTATCCCCGTCTCACAGGCGGCCTTGTGCTAAGTTCCAGGAACGAGGTTTTTTGGTCAGATTAGAGTAAGGAGGGTTAATTTTAGGTTTGGGATTCGAAGTGGCTAGAATTGAATTTAGGACTCAGAAATAGGTTCCCACTGGCATCTAGTACAAGGGGTATTTGTAATCCAGTCGAACCGGCATTTTCGATGTAGGGATGCTGTATTGCTATCATACCTCGAACGACGTATTTCATGTTCATCAATAATCCTAGCTAAGGAGGGTCGTTGATGGTCCTGTCGCCAATATCACGGCCGCGTAAAGCATAGGTAGACCATAGCCTCCACAACCTCCAGGTCTGGTCCCGAATAGAAGTAGGTGAACAATACTGGAGAGGCTGTTGAATTCCGTATAGAATATTTAGAGGACCGGTTGAGACAAACTGAAAGGTGAGAGCACGCCCGTAGCCGTGATGGCGGCGTCCCGAATTACTGGGGAGACATCACAGGGTCTCAAGCGAGAGAAAACATAAGTGGGCCCTGAAGGTGATTGGCGGGGAAGTAGCTGCGAAGGTGCAAGTTCTCCCTGACATCTGATTTGGGTAAACTTCGTGTTGTTGACTAAAAAGTTGACGTCAATGTAAATTTCCGATGGACTCGCCCTCGCGAAATGGACAGTCTTGCCTACATACTAATTTTCTATCGCTCACTATGCATGACCACCAGAATAACATACATCGCACCCACCCTGCTTAAAACGAATACTTCGGACCCCGTAAAAACCCGTCTTCGAAAGACAAGGTCTAACACGGAAGTACGATCCATATTTCCGCGGCTGTAGCCAATTATACTCTGCCCTTACGTTGATCACACGCAAACCATAATTCCTAGTTAGATACCGAAGAGGAGGCTGCGATCACTGTTATATCTTTGGGTCTGCACCCTCGATAGCTATATGTGGCTCTTTATAATCAGGTTTATGGTTCAGTCACCCCCCTCGTAGTGCTGGCTGCGTCACCGGCAACGACGTGACAACGTAGTCTTTTTCGACGACTAACATTTACCAGAGAGCTTAGGCAGAGTTAAATAAGTAATTTGGCCAAATCTTACAAAACTCGATGGCCTTGGTGGGATTCGAACCCAAGACAGCAAGGCAAAGGCTCCAGAACACCTAATGTTCTAACCATCTGAGCTAGGAGGCCCAACCGCGAGCCATGCGTTTAATCAAATTTGGATCACATTATCTACCCAGCCTACTGCAGCGTATAAAGTCTACCAATGCTGATACAGTAAGCTGACTGTTCAATCAGGGTTTCCTAAGCAATCAAACTAGAATCCACTTGATGATTACCAGGCACATTTAATTAACAAGAAGGGTTTGGCAGCTTCAAACACTTCATTCGACCTAATTGGAAAAAAATATGCGCCCCGGGTGGGCCCTCGTAGCTCAGGTGGTTAGAGCGTTAGCTGGGCTGAAGCTTTTCCCTTGCTGTCATCAACTTAAATCCAACCAAAGCCGCCGAGTATTTAAAAATTGGGTTTAACAAACTCTCTTTTAGACATACGTTATGTCGTGCCCGCGGTCCATACTACGCTGTCGGATTCTCTTTTATTTCGATCCCGCCTTTCAGCAAATTCATGGTGAAATCAGTCGGACACAGTTCACCACTGCACTGTTCATCCCGGTCGTCACCACACCATAAGGAAAGACCAACTTGTATAATATTCCGTGGATGCAACTCCGATAATATTTTGGCTTTAAATTATCTAACGCCGACGGAGGGATGTAGCCTGCTGTCGTCCATGCTATCGCAACCTACAACTAAACACCAGCATTTGCAAGTAGGATACTTGCCTACCCGGACTCAACAGACTTTTATCAGAACGCTTTCTTAATCTGGTGACTTATTTGAAGGAAGGCCACTGCAGGGTCATCTAGATATCGAAAGAAGTTTGGCAATTTACGGAATTTATTATGTCCGAATACAAGTGTTGTTATATTAGTCTACTCGGTAGGACAACAGTGACTAACCCCCTTCTTTTGCCAGATGACTCAGCCCCCCCCCCCTCTGCTTGCCGACACCGTGACGTATTTTGTGGTCTTCATAGCGGGACACGACTCAACCTCATTCTAAAGTAACGATATAAACAACTGGCCCTCGGTCTGGTTGACCCATTGCTGGGTCGGACTTTCGAGCTGCTTGTACACACAGGCAGTCTAAACTTACTTGCTAGTGGTAATCGAAGGAAATGGGTTCTTTGATTGAATGGGTGTCACCCTTTCGACTTTCAGTTAAGGCAGTTCAACTTGCCGCCGCATGTCCTTGACCGCATGTTGAAAGGCAAACCCAACGGTGACAATTCCAGACCGCCTTTTTTACCGCAGCTTTATCGTACCATGCACTCTATGTACATTTCATACAAGTGTTGGCCTACTCTTTCACATTTCTGGACGTCAGCGTTAAAGTAGAGTGCGCCAGCATAGTATGCCAACTGTTTACGAGGCTGTTACCAAAAGGTGGTCCCGACGTGCTGCAGACTACGCAGCGATTTGATTTCCCATCATTTTAGGAGGCTTGCTATTTCAGCTGCGGGTAAGTCGAAGTCATTCTACCAGTATCGTCAGGTATAGAACATTGTACTACTTACCAGAATGCCCGGGATAAGGCATCACCTTATTCATTTGTCCCGACGTTTAGATGAGACAAATGTCATTATTACAGCCGGTGTGGCCGCCAGGCGTCTTGCGCAGCCCACCTAGACGATATTTCCGATCCTTAACCACATAAATTGTTGGTTGCATACGCGGAATGTGACTGGGTCGCCTGTAGTTGCACGTGATAGAGGCAGTTAAGGCTGACACTGCTACCTGGTACACTAGCTTTGCCACATTTGTTAAGGTGTGACCAAAGTCGAGTGCCTCTTCAATGCATTTACACAGAAACACGCCCACGCACTTGTTATGACCGCGTGCACCTCAGAGCTGCCACCATTTGCGTAACGAGGCTGTTATCACCGCAAACAGATGTACAGTAAGGTTCACGTGCATGACAAGTGGAGACCCGTTCTCTGCCAGCCCCGTCTCGTAAATGCTGCCCAGCGAGACGATAATGGGCGAAGTCAGCTGTCTCCTGACTCCCTAATTGTGCATTAGCCACCACTGATCTACCGGGGGGTTTCGTTGTGGCAGAATGTGGGGACTGAGATCCTGGTTGTACCCTGGAGCACAACAACAACCTCGATTAGCAGGATAAGAGGCAAGGCACATGAATGGGGGTTTATTGTGCACAGAGGCCTGAGCGGATATTTCGACCAAAATTGACTGTTGGCAAGGCCAGAGCGCATGCTGACGGTGTGGAGTTATATAGCTGCCCACTCTCACGGTCCTTATCACCGCCTTTGATTCCCTTCACATTCGCTTGTCAAACATTGCATACGCGCGTGTGACAACCTGGCCAACGCCGTGATGACAATTGATATTTCTCTTTTCAGTGATTGGTTGCAGTCGGACAAAGTCTCGAGCGGATGCACTTCAGCTGACATACTTGTCTGGTGAGAGCGCCTGTGGTACCTGCTTTCTGAGACTCCTGTACGCTCTCTAGCCTCTGTGAAACTTGTCAGACCTAATCCGTCTTCCGTGACTAGTGATTTGGAAACCTTCGTGTTGTCTGCTACGGGAAAATATCCTCCCTCTTCTCCTTATTTCGACGGTCATGCCCGAGATAGAATGAGACAGTAGGGTCATTTGCTTTTTTGCTCATGGAAGCGAACCCACTTGTATATGGCAGGTTTTACATTATCCAATATTAAGGTGTTTCTGGAAGTCTGGGCTGACAGAGAGACAGCGTTTCCAATGCGAAGTCAGCGCGTCTGGAACCGTTCATATCACTTCTGCGTCAAAAATATGGGGACAGTTTAAATTTTTAGGAAAGACTCTATCCCCTACGACCTTCAGGCAAGGTTCGTAGGAGAAGATAAGCCGTGGGACGACAGTTGGAAGGATAGTGTATTCTTTACCGAACTATAGGAGAAGAGGCTGGAGGAAGTTAGCGGACAGATGAGGGCATGTCCGGTACCGCGAGAGTGGCGTCCCAAGTGTGAGACAGGGGCGTGGCCATGTGCGAGTCAGTCTTGAGAGTGATTCGCTGGTGTTGACAGCCAGGATTTTAAAGGACCAGACAACCACTGGTGTGCACGTGCAATTATTCGAGAGAGGTTCAGCATTGCAGCATGTGCACAGAGTTGGGTCACTGCAAATCCTTCAGTAAATTCTATTACTGAAAATGCTAGCCCGTTGAGCATTTAAGGAAAATAGTGTGGATTTTGCCACTTTCTCCTTAACTTGTGCTCGAAGGGTTTTGTTGCAACTCTTTTCGGTTGCCTTCACGGGTCGGAACTGGTTATTTGCCTTCCCCCAGTTGGAAACTGGAATAGAAATAACTCAAACGTAAAACAGGTAGCCTTGTGTTTTACTCCAGAAAGAACAAATACGCCCATGTCTCACACTTAAGACTTACCCTTTCTCGAACAGTAAGCCAACTTCTAATCTTAACCTTATTCCTTACCTCAAGGTTAACTTCAAAACTAATTTTAATTTCCCTGGAATTCAGCAAAAAACGACCAGTATTACGGCTGCTTCCTGTTTCCATGTCATAACGGAGGGGATGTAGCTGTGGCAGACCGCCTCCACGATCGTCATCGCTGTGTTCTCATGTCAGTTTCGACCGTCGTAATCTGACAACGTTCACCACATGCTCCACAGAAGGGTGATGCGGGGACGATGAATTGTGCGCAAGTTAGTTTTAAGTGACAGTAGACTTGCACTGCATCTAACGCATTCTCTCGTATCTTTCTCGCCTATACCCGGTGTCAAGACATTGTTAAGAAGACCGGAGGCGGGGTCGGGCGCAGATGAAGCATCCCCCACGAAGTGAGAGAGCGGGATGCGGCATGAGCCTGAACATACGGATGCCCATGTTGGGCACGCGTACCTCCCATGTTCGGCATTTGTTATGGGATCGCATCCCAGAATAATAACGCCTGTCGCACACGGATTTGGCCCCCGTGTTGGTCCAGCGCATCTACAACGCGGCCCGTTAAGGGAGAAAAACACACACACGATAGTTCGAACGTCGTGTTAAACGATTTCCACCGTATGCAGTGCAGGGACGGTGACTCACGCTAGATTATAGTGAGAGTAGACTTGCGATGCATCTACCTAACTCTCTGTTCACCTCCTCCACCTGGACCCAGTGTCAAGACAGAGTCAAGAGGACTGGAGATGGGAGAGGACGCAGGCCCACGCACTGTAGTCCAACACCAAAAAAGAATACGACAACACAAAACACAACACACACATCGCACACACACACACACACACACACACACGAAAGTTAGACCGTCGTAGTCCGACGATGTCCACCGTATGCTCCATGGGAAAGTGGAGCAGGGACGGTGACTTGCGCGTGATTTAGTTTAAAGTGATAGTAGACTTGCGCTGCATCTACCGCACTCTCTTCTCCTCCCCCACCTGAGCCCGGTGTCAAGACAGAGTCAAGAAGACCGGAGGCGGGAGAGGACGCAGGTGGCTGGCGCGGCTGGGTCCCCTAAGTCCAAGCCGCCCCTAGGCGTGCCACCAAACCTCCCATGTTCGGCATTTGTTATGGGAGCGCAACCCGAATAACGCCTGCCATGCCCTAATGTGGCCCCTGTGTTGGTCCAACGCATCTACCACGTGGCCCGTTTAGGGGGCACTCCACCGTATGCTCCATGGGAAAGTGGAGCAGGGACGGTGACTTGCGCGTGATTTAGTTTCAAGTGATAGTAGACTTGCGCTGCATCTACCGCACTCTTTTCTCCTCCCCCACCTGAGCCCGGTGTCAAGACAGAGTCAAGAAGACCGGAGGCAGGAGAGGCCGCAGGTGGCTGGCGCGGCTGGGTCCCCTAAGTCATAGCCGCCCCTAGGTGTGCCACCACACCTCCATGTTCGGCATTTGTTATGGGAGCGCAACCCGAATAACGCCTGCCGTGCCCTAATGTGGCCCCCGTGTTGGTCCAACGCATCTACCACGTTGCCCGTTTAGGGGGCACAAACACACACACACACACACTACAGCTCGACCGTTGTAGTCCAACGATGTCCACGAAATGCTCCCCACCATGGTGATGCAGGGACGGTGACTTGCACGTGGATTAGTTTTAAGTGATAGTAGCCTTGCGCTGCAGCTACCACAATCTCTCCTCTTCCTCACCTGAGCCCAGTGTCATGACAAAGTCAAGAAGACCAGAGGCGGGAGAGGGTTCAGGTAGCTGGCGCGACCGGAACCGGCCGTGGGCTTACCACTGCACCTTGCTCGGATTCCACGGGGTAGGAGTGACATAATGATCCCTTTAAGAAGGAGCGATAGCAGTCTACAGTCCACTTTTCAGCCACTGAACACAAAACACAAACTGGGCTGACCACGCGGTCCGAGTTATTCCGTCAGTTGTCAACCTTCAAAGCCACGGCTTTTAGCAAACTTGGATAACTTCAAGTGCCTCAGATTGTTTATAGTGAGGAAAATGCACTGAGCCGTTGACCTGGCTCTCTCTCCCCCACCCCCAAAGTTGGACTTCCGTACGAGCTGGTCAGGTGTCTGACGCAGAAGTGGGCGCAGCTGCTGGGGACCTTGTCTACGCATACTAGGTACGCGACCTGCCTCCCCCCCAAAAAAACACAAGCTCCAGGATTCTACACAACAGGGGGACACACACGATAGTTCAACCGTCGTGTTCAACGATGTCCACCGTACGCAGTGCAGATAGGGTGACTCACGCTGGATTACTGTGAGAAATGACTTGCGATGAATCTACCTCACTCTATGTTCCACTGCCAACCTGGACCCGGTGCCAAGACAGACTCAAGAAGACCAGAACTGGGAGAGGGCACAGGCCCACGCACTGTTGTCCAGCACTAAACAAGAACACCATAACAGAAGAGAGGGGCTGCTTGGATCCCAACTGAGTGCGAGTGCCATAAAGGGCACATTAAGAAGGAGCCATTGCAGCCTGACTCTCAATCCGCTAGTGGTTCATTGCCCACAATTGCACGAAGTGGACTGACCACGCGGTCCGAGTTATCCCGTTAGTTGGCAACCTTCCAAGCCACGATTTCTAGGAAACCGTGATATTCTCAGGTATATGGTATCGGTGTGGATGTTTTGTATTTATTAGTGGAGATAGTGTACGCTGATGTGGTTTAGCTTGCGATGTTTTACGGCATGTGATCTAATAGGCCCATATGGTGTGTAAAGGTGCGGGAGCCGTGATGGCAGTGCAGGCGGGCGCGGGGACTGTATATCGGAGCCACAGGTACTGGTTCACCAATCTCCATGCGTTGGATTCGCAGGTGACCGACCAGGCCGATGAAGTTGAGGGCATAGTGTGGAAAGGAGAGATAGAAAGGGGTTAGTGGTTGTTGTTCGTGGCAGTGGCGGCGAGATTTGCAGGCACGGAGGGTGCGCAAGGGGTATCGGTGTTGTCGGCATTGTGATGCATTCCGATGTAATGAATGCGCATGTGACTGAATAGGCCCTTGCGGTGAGTGAAGGCTCGAGGACAGCGAGGGAAGTGGATGCGGTGATCTATGCTGCAGGTTGGTGCTCCAGGCACTGGTTCACCAGATTCTGTGCGATTTATTCGTAATTGACCGACCAGGCCGATGCGTGGGGTGAAGGTGCGCTTGCAATGAGGACAGTTTAGGACCGAGCCCCCATAGCTGGTATTGGTGGTGGTGATGATAGCGGTGACGGCGGTGGTGGCAATAGCAGATAATGAGCACTGGGATATGATCGCTATGATGATGGAAGTGGTGGAATTTGTTCTAGGATTGGTCGTGAGGGTCCAAAGGAGGGTTTAAAGAAGTTGACACAGAAGTTGGAGCTATCGGATTGTTGTTGCATTGCGTCCCAAGATGTACGAACAGGCCGATTTGCGCGTGGCATGTGCGTTGACAGCCCGGGCATTCTGGAGGAGCTTAAGCATTGGCGGCAAGGGGCCGGGATGTTGTTCCACCCTTGTGGCATTGGCGACGGTTATCCGGTTGGCTTCGTAGATTGCTGCCCCTGTCTTTACTGTCTTCCTCCATGCTGGTCGGTTCCGGACGAGGGTCTCCCAGTTTGCCTGGTTTATTTACAGTTGCTTCCTGGTAGCCTTCAAAGTGTTCTTCTAGCGTCGTATTTGACCCCCTTGTTGACAAGAACCCGTGGTGACATCTTCGCAGAAGAGTCATTTGGGTAGTCATTCATCGTCCATGCTCACAAGGTGGCCACTCCAGTGAAATTGCAGTTTCTTCAGCTGCGCGTAGACGTTGGGGAAGCCTGTTCGTTCCAGCAATTCTGTATCAGGGATCCTGTCTTGCCATCTAAGATTTAGTATTCTGCACAGGCAGCTGAGGTAGAAGTGGTTGGGCTTCCGCAATTTCTTCTGGTAGATCATCCAAGTCTCCGCTCCATACAGCAGCTTCGGCAAGATGACAGCTTTGTACATCTTGATTTTGGTGCTGAGGTGAAGACCGTGTTGATTCCAGATGACGTTCTGCATGCGTCCGAAGGCTTGGCTGTCTTTAGCGATCCATTGGGCAACCTCATTGTCGATTTTGGTGCTGCATGAGAGGATGCTGCTCAGGTAGGTGAAGGTATCCACGGATTTCACCTAGGTGCCGTTGAAATTGATGCGAGCAATGTTGTAGTTTGTATTGGGCCACGGCTGAGGCATGACTACCATTTTCTCAGTGTTAATGCGCAGTCCGAAGTTTTCACAATCGGTAGCGAAGAGGTTCATGCTCATTTACATGTCCTAATCGTTCATCGCATTGATTGTGCAGTCGTCAGCGAAGAGAAGTTTGAAGATGGTGGCTGTGGATACACGCGAGTTAAAATGCATCCGCCGTTGGCTGAGGAGTCGGCCATCCATCCGGTAGGCGATGCGGATCCCAGACCGTTCGTCACGGTAGACGTCCACTAGCATAGCGGAGAGCATGAGAATGAAGAGATTAAGTGCGAGGAAGCAACCCTGCTTCACGCCGTTGGTCACTGCGAATGCTTCGGAGACTGTCCCGTTGTCAGTAACGCGCGCCGTCATATCGTCGTGAAGGTGACACACAATATGCGTGAAACATTCAGGAAAGCTGAATTTCTGCATGATTTGCGCATGCCAGTCGCGATCCACCTTGTTCAAGGCTCTCCTCAGGTCCACGAAGGTAGTGTAGAGGTGATTTCAATCTCCTGACAATGCTCTTGCAGCTGGCGAGTGGCGAAGATAATTCCTAGTGTTCCTCGGTGTCGTTGGAAGCTACATTGGCTTTCCGGGAGCAGTCCTTGCTTCAGGTGAGCGTTCAGAAGATTGAGGTGAATGCGGGCGAAGACCTTTCCGGTGATTTTCAGCAACGAGATGCCTCTGTGGTCATCACAAAGTTGGCGGTTCCCCTTTTTCTTGTAGAGGTGGAAAATGGTGGCGTCTTTGAAATCCTAAGGGGCTTGTCCTTGGTGCCATATCTCCTGGAAGAGCGCTTAGAGTTTGTTCATCAGTTGGGGTCAGCCATGTGTGTAAATCTCAGCAGGGATCACATCCAAGCCAGGTGCGTTACCGCTAAAGAGTTACTGCATGGCTCTGATGGTTTCTTGGAGAGGGGGCGGGAGATCAAGGTCGGCGATAATTTCCACTTCAGGTAGGCGATCGATGGCGGAGTCGGAGTTGGTGGAGGGCTGGTTAAGAGCGCTTTGGAAATGTTTCGCCCAAGGCGTAAGGATTTCGTCTTCTCAATGAGCAGCGTCCTTCGATCGGCACTGAGAAGAGGGGCGGGGCCTTTGACGGGAGGTCCGCAGACAGCCTTGGTGGCGGCGAAGAAGTTCTTCCATTCGTTTCGGTCCGCATAACCTTTGATTTCCTCGGTTTTGTGGGTCATCCAGGCATCCTGCATCTCCCGCTGCCGTCGCTGTACAAACCGGCGACTTAGGTAGAATGCAGTTTTGTTTGAAGCGGTTAAGCGATTGACGTACGCTTTGTGCAAATGGTAATATTTGCCCTAATAGTGGTAAAAAAGGTAGTATTAGTAGTAGTAGTAGTGGCAGAATTAGTTGTAGTAGTAGACGAAGTAGTAGTAGTAGTAGTAGTAGTAGTAGTAGTAGTAGTAGTCGTAGTAGTAGTAGTAGTAGAATTAGTAATAGTAGCAGTTGACGACGTAGTAGTGGTGGTAATAGTTGTATTAGTAGTAGTAGACACAGTAGTAGAATTATAAGTTGTAGGAGTAGACATAGTAGTAGTAGTACTACTAGTAGTAGTCTCATTAGTAGTAGTAGTAGTAATATTACTGGTAAATTGAGTAGTTGTAGTTTTTGTATTAGTAGTAATAGAAGTGGTAGTTATACTATTATTAGAAGAGGTAGTAGATGTCGTAATAGTAGTAGTAGTAGTAGTATAATAGTAGTAGTAGTAGTATAATAGTAGTAGTATTAGTAAACGCAGTAGTATAAGTAGTAGTAGTAGTAGTAGTAGTAGTAGTAGTAGTAGTAGTAGTTGTAGTAGTAGTAAACCCAGTTGTAGTAGTTGTAGCAGTGGAAGAAGTAGTAGTTGGGGCAGACTCAGAAGTAGTTGCGGTATTAGTAGAAGTAATGGTACCATTAGAAGTAGTAGTTGTAGAATAAGTAGTAGTAGTAAACGCAGTAGTAGTAATAGTAGTAGTAGTAGTAGCAGTAGACGGAGTACTAGTTGTGGTAATAGTAGTAGTAGTAGTGGAAGTAGTAGTAGTGTTAGACGCATTAGTAGTAGTATTAGTTGTAGTAGTAGACGAAGTAGTATAAGTAGTATCAGTAGTAGTAGAAGTATTAATAATAATGCTAGTTTTAGTAGAAGTAGTTGTTGTAGCAGTAGTAGTAGTAGTAATAGTCGTTGTAGTAGTAATACTATCACTAGTAGAATCAGTAGTAGACGTAATAGTAGTAGACGCAGTATTAGGAGTATAAATAGTAGTAGAAATAGTAGTAGGCGCACTAGTAGTGGTAGTAATAGCACAATTAGTAGTTATAATTTAGTAGTAGTAGTAGACGTAGTAACAGTAGTATTTGTAGTATTAGTAGCAGTGGTAGTAGTAGTAGTTTTTGCGACGCAGTAGTAGAAGTAATAGTAGTATTAGTAGAAAAAGCAGTATAAGCAGCAGTATAAGACGAAGTTATGGTAGTTGCAGTAGAA